>NQII01000410.1:23861-111901 GCA_002778355.1 Clitarchus hookeri | reverse complement strand
CTAAAATCATTACTCTTAAGACCCAATAAAAGTGCACAACACAATCCCACCAAAAAGGTATTTTCATGTGGTGGTCATATCAAAATCATAGCTAATTGGTGTCAACAGTCTGTTAGGACAGCATAATGCAGTTGTAAAAAATCTTTACAGCACGGCATATAGTTTGGAAAAAGTAATTTCTCTTACAGTTATTTATAAATTGATACGTGGTTAGCTAGTTACGCTGAACCCGTACACCCAGTTTGAGTTTCAGCTTCACTATCTTGAAAAGTTTCTATGCATCACTTCATTCTTGCAGCCAAGGAATCTTATCTGTCCACTGCGTGAGTAAGTAAGTATTTTTTCAGTTAAGTTGTGCATGTATGTTTAACATTCCTTTCAACTAATGTTAATTCTACTCAGGTTAGGAACCAAACAAGATTTCTTATGGGAGAGTTTAGCACAGGTAAAATTTCAGGCCACTAGGCGCACAGTGTTCCAAAAGGTAACTTTTAATTAAAATTTCTAGCTACGTAAATTATAAAAGAGAAAGATTTTACTTAGTTTCAAAGTTATTTTACACTTGATTTATGATTACTGCAATTATCATGTTTTTTCACATATAAAATAAAGAAATTCTGGTACACATGCAATACTAGCTCTTACTTAGTGGTGAAAATTTTCCTTTTGCCAAACTTTTTAACATTAATCTTCCCAATCTTCACTCGTCAGCCAGCAATAAGTGAGAACAGGTCCAGAAAGCTGGCGCAATGGGCCACAGCCACCGACTGTTCAAAAAGGACAGAGTGGGAAAGGGTAACGCCAGTTCACGTCAACCATCAATCTTCCACCCACCTGTCTGGTGACGTAGCTAGTCCACCTAGATGAGGAGCTAAGGCAGGGCGGGTCATGGTGACCCATCGCCTCAAGGAGCCGATAATGGACACATTCCCGGCACAGGCCTGACTGTAACACCGCCCCGTCGTCAACTCTGTTCATCGTGGAATGATTCTCCTACCTCTGGACCCTTAAAGAGCGCCAGTCATTCAATGTGGACAACCTTAGGCTTCACCCTAGCCATGTCGACAAATCCGGTAGACCACATCAATGATCTGTTTCAAGATCCTGTACGGGTCTTCCCAACATTTCTGCAGCTCAGGCAATATTCCCTCCCCCTTTGAGAGTTGTATAATCACACCAGCTGACATTCTTGAAAAACTTATTCTCGCATTCTCCGGTCATATCATGTTTTCATTCTGTCACTGGTAATTTTAAGATGCCATTGGGCAAACCCATAGATGTCAACTGACATATTCTTGGGTGGCTATTTCTTCTTCTTCCAATGGACATCCGAACAGCAGGTCACCACGAAAACGGAGCTTTCTCCCAAACAGCATCCTTGAAGATGTTACCGTTAGAACTGCTGAACTGAACGATATTCCAGGAGAAATAAGGGTACCTTGGAGTCCCAATCTTTCTAGTTGTCTTCCACGAAGATCACCACGTACTGTTCGGGGTTACGATTTAGCCCATCGACCATTCTGTCCAACTGAGTGTGTAATTCTGTGGTATAAGTTTTCTTCATTTCTAAAATCCTCCTTACCTCTTGGAAAAGAGCGGCTTCAAAGTTTCATCCTTGATCAGAATGAAGCTCGAGTGGCACTTCAAACCTGGAGAAAACATGTTTTACAAGTGCTTCAGCTACAGTACCAGTCTCTTGATTCGGAACTGGTCTAACCACGAGCCACTTTGTGAAGTAGTCTTGTGCTACCAGAAGGTACCAATTCCCCCTATCAGTGACGGATAATGGTCCGAGAATGTCCAGTGCCAACTTCTCAAATGGAGCCCCTACATTGTATTTCTGAAGGGGACCTCATCTATTAATCCTCGAACCCTTCCTCGCGGTACAGGCATCACACAGATGGCACCACTTTTCAACATCCTCCTAACAATGCAGACAATAGATTCTTATTCTAACTCTCGAGGATCTCATTTACACCAAAGTGTCTGCCTGCTGCTGTTTTATGCAGTTAATTTAATACTTCTAGGATTCTGAACTCGAGTAGGACCAATCATAACTGCACAAGTTTCCCATCATTACTTTCCCAATTCCTGTAAAGCACACCATTCCTCAGTACAATGTTCCGAGTATGCCTAGACTGTTCGGCCCACATTGGATATCATCTCCCATCTTGGCTGTCATCCAGCTTCATTCCACTACAGTATCAGATGCAAGGTGGGGTCACTTAAATGATCTTTCCTAATGCCCTCATCATTCCATGTAGTTGACCCATTGCAAGATACACAGCCTTGAATTCTTATCCTCCTTGCCCTCAATTATACACCACCCTTTTCCTCCTGGCATTCACAGTGATAACAGAATGGTTAGCATGTTCTCCTGGAAAGTACATTTGCATAGATGAGAAGGTGTCCAGACTTGCGATATATTTCAATGTCATATTATTGCAGGTGGTGTATCCACAGGGCTATTTGCCATTTGGGGTTCTTGAAATGTTACCAGCTTAATTAAGCATAGTCAGTTCTTCGGATTAAGTGTGTGCTATATAAGTAGAAGTAAGAGCCTTCACAACAGTCAGAAGCTTCCTGTATATCATACAATTTCTCTCAGACTTGGGTAGTACCTTATTGAAATATTCCAATGGTCTCTCCTTTCCATCCTGAATCCAAGATAAAACTGCCCCGATTCCTACGTCATTAACATCAGTATCCAGAATTAATTGATCCTCACTACTTGGGAAGCCTAGTACTGGGGGACATACCAGGATTTCTTTTAGTCTATTAACAGCAACTTCCCATTCAGTGGTCCAATAAAACATTCTTTTTACCTCAGACAATTCATGCAGTGGCTTGGCGATCGTGACAAACCCAGGCACAGATCTTATTGCTCTGGTCTTCTAAGGATCTGTTTCAATCCTATGGCGTGACACTACATATCGCAAAAAATTAATTTTGTTTTGAAAAATATTATATGTGTTAAGAAACAATTTTAGAATGGTGGTGTCCACTTTCTGAAACATAAAGTCCAAGCACGTCAGGTGCCTGTGAATTGTCCTTCCTGTGACCATCATGATGTCTAGGTACACAGGGCAAATGTCGAAGGGGAGACTTTCTCCAGCAGATATTCAAAGATGGCAGGCGAATTGCATAGTCCAAAGAGCATATACCTTGAATTACTAAGATTCCTTTCCCTTGGACACAAAAGGTAGTCATTTATTTTGTCTTCTAGGGCCATCTCGCATTGCCAGTATCTGCTTTTCACGTCCAAAGTAGAAAACCACTGTGAACCTGCTAGGCTGTTTAGTATATCGTCTACCCTTGGGAGTCGATAGGAATTTTTCTTGGTCCCATTATTAAGCTGGTAATCAACAGATCAACATTTCATAGAGTCATCAATGAGAGACAACCATGGACTGACTGATGGACCTTAATGCCTGTCCAGTGCTCAGGCCACAGCATCCCGCATGGTGCTTGTGTCGCAGCCAGGCTTGCAGCTTGCCGCACCTCTTAGTTCAGTCATTTTATGAAAAAATTTGGTACATTTATGGACAAATTGCAAGAAAAGGTTTTTCTAACATCAAAATTTTAAGAACAATTTTGTAGATTAATATATCCAAAATCAACTGAAATGCACTCAACTTTTCCCACTGTTTCCTTGGAATTGTCCTAGAAAAAAAACTAAGAAAATTAATAAGCCAAAAACTGTGCACCTTACAACAAAGAACATGAAGACAAAAATTGAACACAAATTTCTCATAACATAACCAAAATTAGCAAAAATTCTCCTATAACGTCTATTTTTTCAAGATTTTCCTCCAAAACATATTTTAAAAATTAATAATTTGAGAACGGCATTTCCTAGGACCAAAAATGCAAAGACAAAAATTAAAGAACACATTTCCTACAATATAGCCAAAATTAGCAAAAATCCACCCATAATTTCTATTTCTTTTCCCAGGATTTGTCCCAAAAAAATATTTTCAAATTTAATATTCGAAAATTGTCTCTCTTACAACCAAAAGTGTAAAGACATTCTTGATTCCGCCATCCTGAATCTGGCTTTCCATGGTCTCCAGAAATGACTACAGGCAAATGCCATGACCGGATCCCTTCCCCAATCCCCTTTATTTTTTTCTGTTTCTCTGTATGTCTCGCTCTGTAAAGGGCAACTCTGGAAGGGGGATAGTGGAGGTGACAGTCCCCAAGCCCCTTGAAACAAAACTACACAAAAAACTATATCCCTAAACATAAAGCAGTGCATGTGCGTACGACTGTCTATCTGCAATGTGTTGCCTCAAGCACTGTTTTGAGTTTAATGAGTGGCATTGCTAACACACATTCATATTTACATGGTTTATTTTTTCCCTCTGCAGAAAAGAAGCAGGGTATCATCATCAAGAAAACAGACTCGCAGCCACGGGCGATGCAGAGGAGATATAGACAAATATTGTAACATTATCGACAAAATTAGTTGTGGTTTCATGCTGGCATGTTGCAGTAGTGCTCTAAATTATTTGCCTGCCTTATGTAGGACATTTATTTATAACGGATTGCAACAAGCTTAATGTATGCATTACAAATATCATGTTTGTTTAACTTTTGCAAAGGATAATGGAGACTTGACAGTTTATAGTGTTCATAGAGAAATCATAATCATTATTTGTAAACATTTGGAGTATTAAAAAAAATGGCATGGATTAATTGAATAATGATACGTGTGAATTTTGTGATGAATATATTAAATCTAAATAAGTTGCTTTAACAAAAAAAGGGTTTAATAAGTATAGTTTAATTAGTATACAGCCTGCTTCATGTGATAGGAGAGTCGAGCTTAGTGTGTCCAAAGGACAGTAAGTACATTCTGATTACTGAATCTTGCCTTCCTCATTGCTATGGAAGAATTTGAAATGTTTGAAGAACAGGCTAAAACAATATTGATAAATTACAGGTCATGATAAAATACATTTACAAGAAAACTTACAAACCTATTCAGAAAAGTTTGTGATGACAATAATCTCTGAGCATTTTCATAGTGCGGTGTTGTTCTCGAAAAAACATGAGACTACAAATATCGTGAAAATGTGAGTGATATTATAGTTAAGTTCCAGAACAGAGGGATAGTCCATTCACGGTTTCTTCGGATGTTTTGAAATGAACAATTGGAAAATCACCCTAGGCATAACAAGTCAACCCGTTTTTTTTTTTTCAATAACTTGTATACCACAAATATATAACAACACTGTGAATAACTTGTACTTTATTCTTGAATAAGTAAAACTTTAACTTAGCATCTTCTATAAATTGTAATATTTTTTTTGTATTTAATATGAATTAAAAACAGTGAGAGCAGTGATGTGTTTGCAACTGCTCATAAGAAATAGTGTACAGATAATTTTTTTAACCTAGTTTTTTGGTATGCTATTTGTAAATTAAACATTGCCTATTGATATAATTTACTTTTTAGGTAGCGCTGAAGGAAACATATTTCATTGTTACAGTTAAAAATATCAGCGCAAATTACAGTGCGTAGGCTTTAGTGAAGTGTATTTTTTTTTCGTCCGAGGAAGAAAATTCAATAGGTGGAGCAGAGCTTATCGCTCTCTCTATCTTTATCTCTCTCAGGAAGTTTCGCAGCGCCTATAGTAGCAAGAAAATTACACATGTTTTCCATTTTATCATATTTCATACTTATTACAGCACAAATAATGATTTTTGAATTTGTAATTTAAAATTGAAACGAGATTTTATTGTTTGAATACTTATTATAATATATTTAGATGTGATGGCGGGACAGTTGCAAATCCGAAATTGGCAGAAGTGGCGACTGGCAATGCCGACGACATGACATGTTTCTGAACGAAGCGTCATTATCGTGTTTTTAAACCTACCTAGTCAAGTTACGATGTTGTGATAAATGTGTTTTTCTATGGCAGGAATAAATATACTGTAAAGTGTGTCGTGACCGCTGTGTGTGTGAAAGAGTATTGTTGCCATTACGTTACGTTGAACCAGTGTGTGTGTGTGTGTGTGTGATTGCAAATATAGAATGTGTGAAATTTATCTGTTTTAGGCGGGTTTCACACTAGAGCGACACACTGCGGCGCGTCATGTCTGACGCTTGCAGCCAGCGACAAGCGTAAATTGTGTCTTCACAATAGAGTTATGTTCTGTCGCCGGCCACCGGCGACACAGACAGTCTTGCTATTCTGTTATGCTGCAAGGAAGCTCGCAATGAAGTGATAAGTGAACTAAATGCACTGAATTTTGTTGCCATTTAATTAATAAAATGTGTTATTTTCTAGTAATATAATTTTTTCTTTAATAAAAGTATTATATTAATATTTGAAACCATCTTTTAGAACATGCATTAGTTCAGGTATTGGAAAAAATTAAGCTTTTTTTCCCCTAAAGGTAGGAAAAATTTACATAAATTTGGATTCTTATTAGTATCTCTGGAAATTGTTTATTATGTAAATTTTCATTTCTTCTATACCTCAGTTTTTTGCCAGTTTATTTATTAGGAAATAAAAAAATGTTATTCTTATTCTTTGTTGCCGGCGACGAGCGTCAAAACCAACGTTTGTCGCGCGTGCAACGCTCTCGACACCTATCACCAGCGTCAATGCTCTGATTCGCTGAAACTTGCCGCGTCGCTCAATTGTGAAAACCGCTTTAACCATGTACTGTTTATAATATGAAATTAATTGTTTATCACATCCTTGTAATCTTGCCCTAGATGTTTGAAACACAATTGTGCAACATGCTTACGTTTCTGTGATTTTAATGTTTGCCACAACCCCAACAAAATACTAAGCCCAGCCATATGAAATAAACCTAGAAAACAGTAAATGCCAATGCATGTAAATATGAGCGGAATAAAAGTTACGGTAGGCAGATTTGTGTGCATGTTCACCACTATATTTTAAGTTTGTCGTTGCTACGTACAAAATATAAGCGACACTAGTTATGTGCTTGAATTTACTGTCTCTTTTTGTTGGACAGGTTGTCCCTTAATTTTTATTTTTAATCTAACTAAGGCCGTCCTTTTAACTAAATAACCCAACACATATTAATAAGAAGAGGTTAAATACTACAATTTTTCCCCCCGCAGTTATAACAGGGTTAAACACAGTCACAGCAAAATTTTAAAGTGTATTATGTGTAATGTGCTATGTCGTGAATAACAAATATGTTAACAATGCAAAATAATTACAGTAAGAACCATCGTCAACATAGACATTGTTAAATAGTAATAAAGCTGACCTAAATATGGTTATAGGCCTAAATTGTGGACATTCTTACAAAATGGTTTTTGAAATATGACTAAATTCTTTGAACAGCTGAAAACAGTGGCAGAAGGATACAAAATAGGTAACCAAAAGTATAACTATAGCAGGGCTTCAAAAAAGTGTGAAATAACCGTGAATTGTCAATAGACTAGTAAGAATCTTTATGATGAAAAATGTGCGATCATACACAAGGATAATTAAAAGTGAATGTAAAACTGTAACTCAGGATCTAGGATTTTACCCAACATCTTCTGAATTAGATTCTGCAAGAACATGCTTAGATACTCTGCCTCCATCCCTTAAGTCTTTCCTTGAAATGTTTGCCAACAAAAAAGATTGACTTAAAATTAGCTAGCATTGGTCAAGCAATCATGCAAAAGATTCACCCACTTCATTTAATCGCAGATTAAGGTTTAGAAGCGAAAACTGTGCCAGTACTAAGTTTTGACTAACCATTGTGGCAGAAAGCAATAAATATTATACTGACAAAACCAAAAAATAGCCCATTGTGCAATATTGTGGTCAGACTTGGTCCATTTCATACATTATGCCGAATGAGTTTTCTAGGATTGATTGGACACATTTTATCGTTTTTTCCAGGACAAATCCTGGGAAAATATAACAAAATATTATGTGGATATTAGATATCATATAGCAAATTTTGTGTACTTTAATTTTTGTCTGTTCACTTTTGGTCTTAAAATGCACCATTTTCGACATCAATTTTTTTTAATTGTTTTCCAGGACAAATTCCAGGAAAATGGTGAAAAATATGTGGATTTCAATGCATTTTGACTGTTATTCTACAAATTTTTCTGTGAATTTTTATGTAATAAAACCTTTTCTTGCAATTTGTCCATGTTATTTTCATAACTTTCCCGGACTATCTGTATCAGTGATAGCGTTAATGAAGAAGCCAACTTGCTATGACATTGTGTGCCTCCTCGGAGAACCCCCTCAAAGACAGGTGGGACAGCCATACAATGTCCTGCTACAGCTCCTGCAGTGGTTCCCCTGATCACTAGGTAAACACCACTGTGGAGTATTTCAATCAATGTCTTTCGGGCTGGGACTGCAGAATACTCAGTGCAGGTCCCCTCAATACAGCAGCGAGGTATTACGCCTGCTGCTCATCAGTCCAGCCATTCAGGGTGGCAACAATCTCAAACTGGCGCTGGTATTTGCACCAAGGTGTCTTTTCATTGGGGTGGAGAGGTTAATTATGACATGCAACACCTTTACCCACCCTTGACTGACGCATACCCATACTGCAAAACTGCTGGGCCTCTTGTTGTGATTGCTGTATTGGCTGCAACCTCTACCTTCTCCTCACTGCCCACATTCGCCGACTTGGTGGTAGTCAAGCTCAGCTCCTCCCTAGCCACTGGGCCAGAGTACCCCCTCCCTTGCTGCTATAAGAATTCCTGTTTAACATTGTCCACTCTTTTGCTCATTCTGTCAATTTGCTTGTCCACACAGTGTTATTTCATTATTGGCTAACTCGCTAATAACTTCTATCTTCCAGTCTAAATTTTCATTCACACTGTCTATTTTTCTGTCTACTACTTCGCTAACACTATTTTCCAATCCACTACTTTATTAACATCATTTACCTGTCTACTACTTGTTAACACTGTATCTCTTGCTATTTAAATTTTCATTTATATTATTTACATCTTAGTTAACACTACTGATATCTGCTTGAATACTTGAACATTCATTATTTGGCCACTCTTTCCTTTAATCAAAACTCGCAGTAACTCGTCTGCTGCCATTTTTTTTGCTAGCATTTAAAAAATTTAATCATTTGCTATTATTATTGTTATCTTTACAAATTTATCCTGCTAATAACAGCCTACTGACCAATTCTTATTTACAAAACCGTGTCAAAAAAAATTGCTTCCATCCCACTTTTGACACACGAAGTTTCATGGTCTGTTTGCATAGCTAGGTTCTTTATGGGAGGGAGGTCTTAATTAAATAATAGAGCTGATAATTTCTTAGTTTTTAAACATTCCAAAAAAATACTGAAAACTTACTTCTTGACAACAGCTAACACTTGCTATCTGCAGCTAATATTCATAAAATTGTCACTCACCTCACAGAAATTAACACATATATGTAAACACTTAACACCAGTCTTAATAAACAGTTTTTTAACAACTTCTGAATTACTATTAAAATTATATTTTGGCTCACAGTTCCAATATTTGCAAAGTCTTGTCCATTCAGTACCACCTTATTTCAATCCAGATTTCACCAGTCTTTCTAGACTGGAATGTTCTTAGCACCCCAAGCACTCCCGCACACATCCACACTCTACTTGTAGGGTAACTAGCCCTCCGCAGCACTTGCATGCTTCACTTGTCATCACATCCCACACACTGATCCGCTGCAGTATTCCACACCTTTGTCTGTCACTGGTCCTCTTTGTTTACTGCTTGCCGCACTTCGCCAGGTGGTTAGGAGGGGCTAGAAATGGGCTGATCAGGATGCAGCAAACTCTTTACACACCAAGAATAGATGCTTGCCCAGCCCAGGGAAGGGAGGTCAATGAGGAACATTATGTAATAATTATTACTCATTTGTTAATTATGGAGAATACTTACGGGTTTATCTTGCAGTAAATCTGAGTGGTACAACTGTAGCAACTTTGGCTTTTGCAAAATTTACAGCGTTGAAATTTCCCAGGCTTTTTACATATTCGTATGAGGTTTGAGTATTAAAAATTTGATAAAGTTGGTGTAGACCCAATTGTTTAAATGATGATGTCATGTTCTTTAATATCACATAATACCAAACAACAGCAAAGGAAAATACACATTCATGCAGTCACTTCATTATATTTTTCTGTAAGTATAACTGCAGCTTGTTAGGTGTAATCTGCAGCACATGGAATGATGTGTGCATTTGTGGTTCAGAATGGTGTGAAAGTTAGTATGTTTTCGGGGTTGCTAATTGTCAAATATGTGTTCTCTGAAGTTTTAAATTTTGAGTTATAGCAGACGTCTCAACTTGTCTTTTCTTGATTTAGTGGAATAGTGTTATGGCAATTTAATTGCAGCTGGACATTAATTTCTTTTCTGTGAAATAATCAGTCAAGGCATGTGTCAGTAATAAGAAATATCATAAGGTGCAACGTAATGTTAAGAAATATTTTTGAAAAGACACATGGTGTGAAAGAAGTTCTTTCTGTGTTATCTTTATTTGTAAATGGCAAGTGGTTGTTTACTTACGGTACATTGTACCCATGCAATAAGTGTTTGTTTGCATTAATGTGTGGATTCTTTGTGGTGCTGTCGCAAGGTATGTACTTTTAGTGATTTTGTTGCTGAACTTAGTTATGGCAGTTACGTTTTTGTTTTTTATTCTAGGTATACAACTGAATTTGTAACAACTAGGCCTAACTACCTCCACAAAAGCGAACCAACACAAATCTGTACCAATGTACTTTCTGGAACACCACGAAGTGGGCGCAGAGGCCCGCACAGTAATTATAAAGAATAGAGACTTTTCCGAAAATCTGTAAAATAACATATGCAAATGTTATATATGGTTAATACGAATTGTAGTGGGGTTTCACATAAATTGCAGTATACACAATGAAATGTGATAGCGAGGACGTACGAAATTTGCTGTGTTTATGGGGTAAAACACGTAAAATGTGTGTCCAATATATTTATATTGGGTCGCTAAATTGTATTACATGCGAGAATATCTTTTGAAACCAATCATTTTATAAAACGTCATTCACACTGTATATTTATGCCAAGCCGCCAAGGTTATACAGGTAAAAAAACACAGCAATCAAAGTGTGTCGGTACACCACGTAATTCTGTTGAATTACTCAAGGCTTACCCGGTCTATATTCACAAGAGGATTGTACTACGTAATGTATTAGTAGAATAACTATACATATAGTAGATCATATAAAAAGATGTTCACAGATGGTGTTTTTTATCAACAGTGGACATGTTTCACCATGATACATTCCAAAACATACTGTGACCAATGATACACAGACATAGGAAACCAATGCACATCAAAATTGGTTTAAGTCACATTGTATTGTGGGAATGTACGCCAAATCAGTAGTCCATGTCAATTTGTCTGTGCAGAGGTGTGTAATGTACAAGTGCTGTTACGCGTGTTTTATTGCAATTGATTCTGTTTGAAGGTGTTAAATTATTGTGCGAAAATATGAGTGTTTCTGTGCCATAATGTCCGTGGAAAATGTAAAATATTATAATTGTGCAGAAATTTAAGTGTCTATGGAGTTTCGACAAATTGAATAGACGTTAACGTGTCTTCCTTAATTATCTACGAGGTATGATTGCTGATTCAATAGGTGAGTAACGTAATACATTTGAAGTTTTAGCTTGGAAAGTGTATATAATGTAGTGAATTGTACTGTGTAGTATTGTGTGTGTGTGTGTATTAATTGAAGGGCTTACATAATTTTCCTGCCAGTCATGTAAAATGCAGACTTAACCAAATTAAAGGTAATTATTCAGAGTAACGGCTTTTCTGAAGGAAATGTCGGAGACCCACAAAGTAATATAAATGGGTTCTGCACAGCTTACCTTATCAATATTCAGGACATAACGGTAAAATAAATAGAACGTACCAAATAAAAGTATGAGCAGTTCGGCCACCATGTTGAATAGCCATAATGCTATCTGCTCAGACGCGAACTGCGTTTAGTCGTCTGGTATATGGAATAGTGTGTGGTTCGCAGTGAGAGTAGTATTGTGTGCGTGTGGTTTGTGACGTCCGAACTCGTCCATGTGAAGGCTTGTGATTGAAGAATGGTGAAGAATACGAGTGCTTCTGTTCGTTTGCAGTTTATAGAATTAAAATTGTTTTGGCCACTACTGGTTGGGTTTCTAGTACACCACAACGGTAATTGAATTGGCCGAGGACAGTGGAATTGTACCAGCCGCGTATCTAGGCAAGTTAATTCATATACGTCCAGTATGTTTTACTGTTACTTTAAAAGCCTAAAAGCATAGATTAGAATAAAATCATAGGTTAGATTAAAGCCCCACAATCCTAAATAAGAATGAAATTGTATGTTAGATTAAAAACCTATAATCCTAGGTTAGAATAAAACCTTACAATCCTAGGTTAGATTAACACCCTACAATCCTAGGTTAGATTAAAAATGTAAACTAGTGATTCACTCATTGTGGGGTTAGGTAAAGTTAGGTTAGGTGGGCACATATTACAAAATTGGGTGGACAAATGTTAAATTGAGATGTTTTTGTATTTTTTGTGATTTTACCCCACAGATTCCCTGATCTTCATAGCCCTCCCCACTATCTTATTTCTGGTTTGTATTGCTAATACGTTAATGCCCCTAGTAAATCCGTGTTGTGTAATTAGTAGAGTGGCAATATACCACATTCTGTGATTTTTTCTTTAATTTACAGAAAAGCCGCTACTCTGAATAATTACCGAACAGTAAACTACACATTCACACTATCTTAATAATATGTATATATATAACTTAATTATAAACGCCCTTGTTCAATTACTGTACACCAATAGAGACGATGCCCAAAAACAAACTTGTCTATACAACACGCACAAAAGCATCTAATTTCATCGGGTTATGTTGCAGTCTACGATAAGAAATTACACATTTATTTTATGGATCAAAGCACTCACATACTGTAAACACAAAGCCCCACAAGTGTTGAAGCAGATTCCTTTGTAATTCAACGTCAAGGTGCGTTGCGCAAACTTCTTGGTGAAATGGGTTTTTCGAATTATGTTCGATAACACTACACGGTCAGTATCAACTTCGCTGAATAAGATTAATATCACTTGCTAAAAATCGGAGCGGATGGCTTTACAGGTCCGAAATAAATGCAACCACACAGAAAAACAAAAACAATTGTCTCGAATGTGCCGGGATTGGTTTGGTTTCCAGCGTAGTTCGTAAAACTTAAAAACTTCAATGATTTTCAGCAAAACTAAACTGACATGAATTAGGTTAAAAAATATTATACAGCTGCAAGTAGCGAAATATTTAGACGACTAAAGTACAATAGATACACAACTCCCCACCTAACCGTGCACATGATTCCAATATTTGTATTATATATTTTAGATAATCGGCATATATCGCCTGTTGAAGGAAAACGTTTCAGGCGTGAACGACAATACAAATGTGCACCATACGAACACTACATATTTAATTTTTAATAAAACTACCACCATTCGATCCGGTCACCTTCCGTTTCCGCTACGAGTCCATAGTTATACACAGAACAATATTCCATTTCTAGACTTACCATACTAACACCAATTTCAACAGACGAGATTATGTTAATTTCCGTTTTCGGTAACAGGTAAACTGAGGTAAGGTTTACTCAGGTTAAGAACAAGAGATTACTTGTGGGATAATTTAGCATAGGGAAAAAGTTTCCACCCTAAGGTGCTCTACTAGCACTTAATGGAAAAACCTTACATTTGTGTGTAAAAGTTTGTGTATGGCTCAAATTAAGAAATATGCTTGTCCGTGTTAAAATATTTAGTATTAACTTTTATTTTTGTACCTATTATCAAAAACACTACATTTCAATACCCGATACTCATCAGCCATGTTGGAAACCTTGCGATAAGCGCCCCTAGCGGAGTTTAGGTGCCAGGGTTGCCAACAGTACCTGAATTCGGGGACATGTACCAGAAAAATTACTTTTGTATCCGGTACACGACAAAGATGGTTCAGGTACGCAAATGTACCCGAATTTATGCGAAATGAGTCAAATAACTTTTTTTTTTAATAATGCGAGAATAAAATGAAGTATGAACAAAGATATTTTTACAATTCAATACACCGTGGGATTCTCTATTGTACGTATTTTTTATCTGTTAACTCTTATTCTTTGTATTGGATTTATCTTACTCCCAATAGTAGAAGAATATTTTTTCCGAATGGTTCATATAGTCGGTTCACGACGGGAAGAAACTTTTGAAAATCAACCTTTGAAAAAACACCCTAGCCGTTAGCTAAATGCATATAACATTACAAACAGCGGCGAGCGCGGATACAGTTATGCCGTTAGGTTGCCAGCGCAAAGAGAGGAAATAGTTCTAAAGTTTTAACGTAATTGTTAATTTATCGCTTACAAATGGGTTTCGAAAAGACTTGTACCTTATTATGTCAATTATTAATGACGTGATGCTAACTTACTTTGATTTAAATGTTTCATGCATACTCACAAGATCACGCTCAAGGTGAAAGTAGAGCGGCCATTTGTTTACAAACCTTCGTTCCGTGTGTTGTTGGCGAGATGTGGTCGACACACGTGCCAGAGAAATGGTGCGATTATCTTGTTTAACCAATAATAATTCATTTACTGGTTTATTTTTTTTTTTACTAATATCCTCTCTTTATTATTTCTCGTTGTGCCGATTTCTTTCGTTTCTGATACCTGTATAAGAGATTACTCGTAGTGCGTTCTCACGTGTTTAATATTTTTTAAATTTATTTCAGGTTTGCTTAAAATTTTATTTATTGTATTTTACGTTATATGTTGCGGTAGTTTTTGTGTGCAGTCATGAGTTCTAGCAAGGTGAATAAAAGATAAGTCACCAACGCCAACAGGACATCATTAACCTCACCGAATCGTTGTATTCCCTAATTAGGCGAGGGGAAATGAAACCCTGCAACGTCGCGGAAAGAGCGGCAGAAATGTTGAAACGCTTCAGATCCACAGTTCTAAGGTATGTTAAAATATATGTAGTATTAACCATTGCGTTTGCAAGTTGTGTGTGCTAAGGTCAATTATGTTGGCCTACGAAATGTGTTTACAAGAACATAAAGAAAATTTGTTAATAACTTGATAACATCGTCGAACGTTGTCTACGTGTCTTTTTAACGTTTTATTTGGGTAATTATTAAGTTTAGGGGGCTTTTCTGTAAAAAAAATAACAATAATTTCACGGAAAATGGTATATTTCCACTCCACTAATGATGCAGAACACGAATATACGACGGGCATTAACGTCCGACTAATTTCGTAACATGTGCCCACCTAACCTAACAGAACCTATCCCCACGATGGGTGAATCACTATTTTACATTTTTAAACTAACCTAGGATTGTTGGGTTTTACACTAACCTAGGATTGTAGGGTTATATAGACTCAAATGTGAGTGTATGAATCACCTAACCAAAAGGTGGTATTACAATGTGTAATTAAAAATAAAAACTACTTTGTGTTGGAATTTGTGTACCCCTGCGAGGGATTCTTCATAAACAACCCAATATATACAGTGGAAATTTATTATAAAGACAACTGACAATGGTAAGGAAAATTGCCTCTATAGTGAGTTTGTTATAGTCAATTAATTTTATATAGGTTATGGAGAGATGGTGCATTTTAAGATTCTGAAGAAGGAGCTTGTTTTGTATTTATAAGTTACATTGCGGCATTAATTGCCATTGTTATACGTCACTAAATAGATTACAGTCGATATAACTGGAACTTCCCCTACTATTAAACATATCTGTATCACTTCACTAAACATGAGAGGACATCGTAATCGATGAAATCGCAGTCATAATCTTTTAAGAAAACAATTGTGTATTAATGCATTTCCCCAACACCACTGTTCTACAGCCATTGTCTTTTAGTTATTGTAAATTATCAGTGTCATATTTTTCACTTTCAGTGCTACATAGCCAACCTAATTTGCATAATTTAAAAAGGACCATAATTCAGTTACTGGGTCAACTACAGTTACTGATACCAAAAACATACAAGGGTTTGTTTACAAATGATGTGTGACAATGTGATATGCTCTGCCGTGTGTTAGTTTAGGTTAGTTTAATAGGTGGCAGGTATTGGTTACTATATAACCCTACAATCCTAGGTTAGTTAAAAAATGTAAAATAGTGATTCACTCATCGTGGGGTTAGGTTCTGTTAGGTTAGGTGGGCACATATTACGAAATTAGTCGGACGTTAATGCCCCTCGTATATTCGTGTTCTGCATCATTAGCAGAGTGGAAATATAAGATTTTCAATGAATTATTTTTATTTTTACAGGAAACCCTATAAACTTAATAATTACCAAAATAAAACGTTAAAAATACACGTAGACAACGTTCGACGACGTTATCAAGTTATTAACAAATTTTCTTTATGTTCTTGTAAACACATTTCGTGGGCCAACGTAATTGATCTTAACACACACAACTTGCAAACGCAATGGTTAATACTACAGATATTTTAACATACCTTAGCACTGTAGATCTGGAGAGTTTCAACATTTCTGCCGCTCTTTCCGCGACGTTGCAGGGTTTCATTTCCCCTCAGCTAATTAGTGAATACAACGATTCGGTGAGGTTAATGATGTCCTGTTGGCGTTGGTGACTTCTCTTTTATTCACCTTGCTAGAACTCATGACTGCACACAAAAACTACCGCAACATACAACGTAAAATACAGTAAATAAAATTTTAAGCAAACCTGAAATAAATTTGAAAAATATTAAACACGTTAGAACGCACTATGAGTAATCTCTTATACAGATTTCAAAAGCAAAAGGAATCTGTACGAGAAGGTTAGCACAAATTAAAGTCATACGTTATGAAAAATCAAATAATAAAGAGCTGATATTAGTATAAAAAAACCGATAAATGAAATATTAGGTTAAACAAGAATCGCACAAATTCTCTACAGCACGGCCATCCGGGGGCTTATGAGAGATTGGCGTTGCCATGTTAATGTTGTTGGATGGACTCCTTGAATGTTGACACATTTCATTGCAAAGTATTGTGTCTATAATATGTAATCAAAGTGAAAGTTTTTCTCCCCCACCCAATCCCTCAGTCAAAATCAAACCTATCCAAGCACACACACACACACACATAGACAGAGAGAGAGAGACAGGCACGCACGCGAAACATCTAATTTTTAATACTCACATTTTGGGATTATGTAATGAAATGTTTTTCGCTTGCCTCACATATTCTTTTGTGTGAAATTCTCAAGATTAAAAACTTTATGCTTGTGGAATATCCATTACTAATATATACATTACTTTTATGATGGGTATGTGCATGTACGAACGCATGTACACACACACAGTGAAATGTAAACATTGCCATGTGACTGCCACATGGCAATGTTTGTTTACCCTTTGGCAGAAGGATACGAAATGGGCTTGAAAGTAGATCTTTAGCAGGGCTTCAAGATAGTCTCTTCCAGTCGTGAACCGACTATAGCATCGTACAATTTTCGCTGCGGGGTTTGTTGCGTGTTATCAGTGCTAGTGAGAGTGCATCTACATAGAGTTTTCACATTGCAGACGATTTCAAGTGATATTATTATACCGATAAGCCTTACATTAAATTTTATGTAGCCCATTTGCAGGTTCTAATATTTATAGGATGAGCCTACAATAAGTAGTGTTTTTTTTTACCCGAATGGAATTAGCCATGAGTTTATCATAAAGTAAATATAGTATTAGTGCAGAGTGAAACCTCCAAGCTATTGAATGTTCACATCTTTTTTCGTCTGAACTGCTGTACAAAAATGCAACCTTGATAAATAAAAATACTAATTTGCCAGAACTTTAAAATAAAATTTATGTACAGTTAGCTTGGTTATACGCCATATTACTGTCTAATAGTTTTAATTGCACTAAATATGAGTTTCCACACATTGTACATTAATATGTACTAAGTTTTAATTTTGTAAATAGGGGGGAATTTTGTTGTTTGCAACTAGTTATGGCCAACTTACTGAATTTTTTCTTTATTCCTGTAGCAAAAATTTAGATTTAAATATTTGTAGTTTTTTGTGTAATGAATAATGTTTTTAATAAGATCTTTTTTTTTTATTGTGTTCGACAAGATTTCAGAAAATCCAGGGCTTTGTTGGGAGATGTAAAAATTTCCCTAATTAATTTAGTCTCATCCAATATAACCCTAATAACATATTCATTAAAAATTATCTTCATAAAACTTTTTTTTTTCCCCACATAATTAGATTTGCTTTTTAGGGGTTACAATATTATTGACAGCAAGCTGGCTAATTTGTGTATTTGGACTTTTTCTTTAATCATGCAGTGTCATTTATTACTATGAAATATTAATTATCGCTATTGTATGTGGTTATTTTGCTCTTGGAAATGCAAAATCATTAAAAATTATAATAATTCAAATTTCTAAATAAAGTCCCTATCAGTTTAAAAATAGTCATTCCATTTTAAATTTGTCTTTTAGTCACACACATTAATGATTAGTAGTTAAGGGTGCTGCCTACTAGGCACTTGAAATGTGTTGCAGTGTGATGGAAATACATTTTTTTTTTTTTTACAAAACTATTCCATGTGTACCTGAAGGGCTAATTTACGAAAAGAAAGCAAATTTCAGATAATGATGGAATGTGGCTTTCAAGCATGTTAGAACCACTATTTCCAAGCCCTCCAACATGGCAAAAAATAGCCTTTTCAGACTGCCATATGTCAAATTGTGCTGAACAGAGGTAATTATTAAGTTTAGGGGCTTTTCTAAAAAAACAAATAAAAATTCAAAATTATGGTATATTTCTACTCTACTAACCACATAGAACACTAATATACTAGGGGCATTAACGTCTGACTAACATAAAGACCAAAATCGATAGTGGGGAGGACTATGAAGAACAGGGAAATTGTGGCGTAAAAACGTCCGGAAAACCTTGTTTGAATTACGTAAAAATTACCCTTAACAGATCTACATGAAACTCAGATACAATCCAGCATTGAACTTTGCAACAGGCTTTCCATCAGTAAAATAATATGGTCACCGCTTAGTCACATAGAAAAAACGGTTCGGCAAAAAGCTTGCGCAATTGTTTAGTGCTTCGCGCATAAGGCGATGCGGCACTTGATGTGCGTGCCAGTGTCGCCCTTAGTGTTTGCTTGCTCCTGTACCATGTCGCATCAGATAGACGATAGTCTTAAGACATTATTTATTTTGGTAGTGGGTCTATATTCATTAATAAAACACTTTCATTACCATATTTGTTTTAAACTTTTTTTAAATTAAAAATAACTATCCAATTCTATTTTTTTGCACAGATAAACATGGCAGATAGCTCTGAAGATGACTCACAGAATGAACAATCCACCCCTAGGAAAAAAAACAAAAACACATGCTGAAAGTAGTACAGGAAAATCACGGCTACAAAAAATATAGACAAGGATGGGAATCAGATAAGGAACTATCTATGTAGGTAACACCTGATGTGAATAACTGTTACAGAGCAAAGTGCAAGCTTTGTAATTGCACAATGAAAGCAGATATCACAAACAAAGAGTCATAGAAGAAGTTCCAGGCACACCACTCTTTCAAGGACTATTACTGAAAAAAAGCAGACAAAGTATTACGTCTTTTCTTAATAAAGGGGACACACAAACTGCAGTAGATACTTAAAGACAAAGAAGTAGAAATAAAACTTACTGCTGTGTTTGCACCTCACAAATTGCCATTCACACACATGGATAATTTAGACAGTATACTCAAGGAGTGCTTTCCAGATTCAAAAATAGCACACGGCATTCAAATGAAGCACACCAAAGTCACTGCAGTAATAAAAAATGTTACCTATTGGTAAAAGCCATAAAGATACCTTGACAGAAAATTTACAATACAAAATTCTCAATTTTAGAGTTGATGAATCAACAGACATTAGTGAAACACCATGCATAGTTGTTCGGTACTTTAGCAAATATGAGCAAAAAGTAGTTAGCAGGTTTTGGGCTTTAGTTAAAGTTTATGACTCTAGTGATTCTGCAATGATGAAAAAGGGCGAACTGCAGAAAATTTTTATGCAAAAATAGTTTAAAGTTTTGAAAAGGCTAATGTTCCATTAGGTAATGTTATTGACTTTGCATTTGACGGATGCAACACGATGAGAGAGTATAATTCTGTGGCAAGTCCTTTCAGCGAAAGTTGTCTGAGAATAATTATTATGAAATGCATATGCTGCTCATTACACCTTTGTGCCAGTGCAGCATGTAAGGAGCTGCCAAGGAGATATGAAGATATGACTAGAAACATCCATTCAAGTAGCAAATTAAAGTCCCAGTTAGCAACATTTCAAATGTTTCTGAATATGGATGTTCACAAAATGCTGCACCCATCCCAAACCTGTTGGCTGTCACTGTTAGCTGTAATGGAAAGAATTTTGGAGAATTGGGAACCACTTTGGCTTTTCTTTATCGACAGATGGTTCAGACATCATCTTGTAAGCGCCGAGCAAATAAATCAGGATTTAAATTATCAATCTATGAGAACCTACTACCATTTTCGAGCTTGAGTTTTGCCAAAAGTAGGGAATTTTAATCAACATTTCCTGCCACAGAAAGTTGTTATAACAAATCTTCACGAAAAGATGACTCGGTTGTACACAGAGTTATTGTTGTTGTCTTATATGAGGAGAGTACACATTGTGAAAAGATCTTTACAAAATATAAAGCCTAATGATAGTGAGAACTTTGTTCCTCTGACAGAACTATACTTATAAAGCAAGGAAGCTTTGTCCTGACCATACCTCATAAAAGATTTTGAACTGAAATGTTAAATATTTATAGCTGCTTTATGTTTGGCAATTTTTCCAACAGCATTATCCCAGTTATTGCTGTTTTCAAGCCAGAAAATGCACTATTGCACAAAACAAGACAGGAAACAACAACTCTGTCATCCAAACTGGTCCCTTAATAAGTTTCTGTCCTTTGTTGTTGTTGAGACAGTAGGTAACTGCAGGGAATTATTCAAAGACAGGAAACAACAACAACTCTGTCATCCAAACTGCAGGGAATTATTCAAAGACAGGAAACAACAACAACTCTGTCATCCAAACTGCAGGGAATTATTCAAAGACACTATGCTGGATGACGAATGGCATTGCCTTCCCTTACTTTCTCTGCCCGAAATTTCTTCACGAGTACAAGTGGATGAATTTTGGAGCAAGGAAATATATGCATTTGCATAGGTTTGTCATAATTTTTTATTTGCAATTGTATTTGTCAGTGCAATTATATAATTTCCAGCTCATTTTCAGATTATGAAGTACGAAGACAGTCCTAGGGAGATAATGAGTTGAAAATACTTTCCAAGTCTGTTTTGGATGTTCTTTCGATTCCACTCAAATGTTGACTGTGAAAGAAAATTCAGTAAAGTTAATCTAGAGAAAACAAAGTGCAGGAACAAAAATTTGATGATTACATCTACATTGAGTGGTTCTCTTTTAGCATCAGAATGTATAAAAAGCTCTAGCTCATGTTGCAAGAATTTCAAACCAAGTGCGAACATGATCAGGCTAATGTCTAAAAGCAGTTTGTTCCCCGAATCACTTGCCGGAACATGAAAAGAAGCTGCAGTGTCCGCGACTATTGATGATTATTTTTCTTTTGATTACTAGTTTTTGCTTATTGGTGTGAATTTCTAGTTACTGTGTTTTAGAGTACTGCATTTTCAGTTGCGAACAGTTCAGCTCTTAAATAGCTTCCATTAAATAATCTCTTGTAAAAATTCAGACATTTTCATGCATTTATGAAAGGAAAATTAAATTGAAGATTTAAGCACTATAATGTAATTTATCGGCATACTTTTTTGTAAAGAATTTTTAATTAAATTTTTATTTATTGTATATGTATCCAAACTGAACCTGAATTTCATGGCTATCATACCAAAATTCTACAGGCAATGGTTGGCAATGCTGAGGTGCACATGTGTATTGGCTACTTGTTTACCTTCAGTTAGTTTGTACAGTCAGCCGAAACCTCAGTTTTGGAAACCCAACTTCTTAGGTTTTAGTTTAGTGTTTATACAGTTATATGAAAATCAGTTTTGGAAACTTGTGTTTCTTGTGTTGTTTTATGCTGGAAATCACTAGTATCAAAACAATGAAGAAGAAAAAAATCCTTGTTTTGGGAATATGAAATAGAAATACATTTTAAAGAAAATCATAAATATGACAAAAAAAAGGTATTTAAAGTTACACACATTTATTTATATAACATAATTAAAAAATGGTATTTTGTAACTTTTTTTTAAGATGCAACATATTTATTATGTATTTGTTATTTTTGTACCTATAGCAAAATTATATAGGTTGTCTCGCAAATGTTAACCCAAATTCGTTGCCTGTAATAAATAAAAAATAGGTAACAAATATTTAATTTTTTTCAAGGTTTTCTGTTTTTACTATTAAGACCTACAAATTTTTTTAGATTGATGTGAGTCTATAAATACCTTAACATTTGTTTAGCATTACAATGGAAAGTGGATTAGCTGACAGCGTGTTAATAAAATTAATACACAGTCGCCACTTGACGCACCAGCTGATGGCAAAAGGATACATAAACAAAAAGTAAACATTGGCGCTACTTTCGTTGAACTGTCAACTTACATGAGAAAGACCATAATTATATACTAGCGCTATCCCAATTCCTAGTATAGTACACACAGCGTCTGTACTTGCCAAGTACACACAGTTGCTTACTTGCAGTGATCACCATGTTTCTTTTCAAACGTCAGTACATAACCTATGATGGGAACTTTTTGTGGTTCTACTTACCCACCGTCTTATTGCTCTACGAAGCAGCCAATGTGTAAAATTAAATCTACATATGATAAATGAAATACTGTTATTTTTTTTGCAACAACAACATAGACACAAGCACAACCAACATAGAACACAAAATGTTAATATACTACAAAAGCCATAGATAGAGTTTATGCTCAGAATGACAAAACACGCATTTACTTTCTAGTAGTTTGTGTTATTTACGTTAGGTTGTACGACAAGTCAAGTACAACCAGAAAAACCCGTCCCAATAGTCAGGGTAAGTACACACAATGGCAAGTACGAATATGTATACACTTGACAAGAATGTACTGACAATTTAGACAGCCTTTATCACTCTGCATTTATACATATTATTTTTAACTAACTAATTTAACATCTTGTTTTACACTTCAACAATCTCGTTGTACATTTCATACCATATTTACGAACTAAACCAAAGTTTCGTTGTTTACACCGTGCAAAAAACCTAAGATTCTATGTGAAACTTGAATTACAAACCTTGGTTTCGAGATACAGGGAAACCTCACTTGGTGGTGTTTATACCGTACACAATCACTGATTTCAGGTGTCTGTATAAACAAACTACTTGAAACCCATAGACTGAAGGTGAGGTAGACGGATCTCGCTGACTGCGCACAACCAATCTCCGTGTCCCAGCATTGAACTGCTCACCTGCCAATACGACTATAAAAAACGGCCTGGATTGGATTTGAGGTTAAACCACTGTTTAGTAAACAAATGCTTTGAGATGTTTCTATTCTTTCTCTACCCAATTTGGAATGCAGTTAGATTAAATTCAAAATGGTTATATTTAATTCATATAAAAGCAATTGTCTTTTGAAAATTAAAATATAAACAAACACGTTTATGACTGTTGACCATGTGACTTGAACAGTTGTGTTCCATTGGGGTAGGACAATGTTCGGTGCATGCGCAGAAGACAAATAAACAGTCTACTTCATCTTTAGGCTGTTGAAACCAGGGGCCCAATTCCCGAGACTGTCGGAATAATAACGCTAACGGATTGTTCCGATACTTCCATTCCGGTAGCAAGTGTTGGAATGCCTAAATAGGTATTCTTAAGATGGCTGTAAAGACTGTTGGAATGAAATGTATCGAAATTTCAAGGAATCGATATTACAACTTAGCATCGTTGCGTTTCGTATTTCATAATACAGAAATATGTTTTACTTGATAAAAGAGGTTTGTTCCATTTGGCAGCACTTTTTGACATTTCGTCTCTTTTGCTTTCTATTCACCGGAAGCAATATCGCAGCGGGCATTCCATTCGTCAGGTCAAAATGCCCCTGGGTCATTTAGGTCACACTCTTTCAGCTCCTCCTCGCAAGCAAAAGTTAGAAGGAAAATCGTCTGTTGGGTACATTTTGGCGGGCTTCACTGGTTCGCCATCTTTATTATTTACAAAATGACAACGTCATTAACATTTCAACTTATCCTCAAAGAGATAATGCGCTGAATTTAAGATGTTATGGATAACAAAATGTGTTTTAAAATAATATATATTAGGGGAAAATTATTTGTGAACACAAACTATCGCAAAAATAAATATTTCAGTTACAAGTTGTCAACTGTTTTTGACCCAGATCACTTTTGACCTCAACTGTCATGACTCCGAAGCAGGGTTGGCACAGTTTTTCCCACTGTGTGAATAGTACTGGTAAATTCCAGGTTAAAACTGTCATGGACTTTATTAGTTTTTGCCAGTATTTTCCACTCAGCAGGAAAATTAGCCTGAAATAACTAAATGTTAAAGCAGTTTATAACATACATTTAAATTTTATTATAAAAATTAAAACCTTTATAAGAACCACAGTGTTTAATATTTTAAATCATGTCTCAAGCATAGCCTATTTTTTATTATAACAACTTGATTTTATGTAGACCTATTATAATATTTTAGAATATGTGTTTGTAAACAAAGTTATTTTTATTCTATTGTACTCCAATATCTAATGTGGCTACTTGGAATCATAAACATTAAATTTCCCAACTAAACACAGGAATTGTCAGGCTTACTTTTATGAGTACCTACTAGAATAATTCCCATAGAATTACATTCTCAAAATGTTGATTTGTCATTTTCAAACACAAATCTGTATATGTATAACAAATATCAGAATAAACAATGACACACTGATTTATTTAACTGGTATTAATAAGTAAAAGCCAATTTTCATTAAAAATTAACAACTTTAACAAATAGTCTAATTTTGTTACATACCTAGGTACATAATTATATTATATTTACCGTAACAACCAGTATTTTCTTGTAAAAACTAAGTTTCCGCCAGTGGCAGGGAATTTACTGAAAATTGACGGCATTTTGCCAACCTTGTTCCGAAGAGCAAAAAGAGAGGCCGAATGGAACAAACCTAAGGTTCCTCCCAATTTATATCTTTAAAAAAATACTATAATATATAATGTGGTGATGAGGCTTGCACGTTCATGATATAAAAGCACGTGGGCTTACAAATACAGTTGGTAGTTAGCGTTACCTTTTATACTTATTATATTTAACATTATATTTTTCGTTTAGGGGAAGCCCAGGTAACAAGAGACAGGGGTTATAAAAGAAACGGGCAAAAAGCACTCTAAATATAAATTTTAAAAGGTTTAAAAATAAGAAATAATAACTTCAATAAGTTTACTTTATTACTAACCACTTACTTACAAATTATTATGCTTTTCGTATTTCTTTCATGGCATGAAAACAAAACCTTCACTTTGAACTTAACATAAAAGTTTGGCTTTCACAATAAAATATTATTGTGAAAATTGTGTTATATATTTGGGAGTGATAGAGATTACACTTTTTGACTGAGATTACGTAATATGATATTAAATTATGGTAAACCTTAAAAGTTTTTTTATTTTATGATTTCTGGGCTTGTCTCTTACCCCACTTTCAATTTTTGTAGGGGTAATAAAAGACATTCGTCTCTTATTACCCCATGGTAATAACTTATTTGTTTCAGGTATATGCAATGGAAAACTAAGTGAACAGACAGTGTAAAAGTGAAACAAAGTGATGACAGTGATAAAAGACACTTTTGACAATGCCTAGACATTATAAAAATAAAAATATTCTGTGTCGATTTAACCCTGAGGACATGAAAAATAGCAATTTTAGAAGTAAAGAAAGGAGTGGCTATAAGGGTAGCAGCAGCGAAATTCAATATTCCTATGTCAACTTTAGGCAAACATTATAAGGACCCTGAAAGAAAAATCGGAGGTGGGCGTAAACAAGAAATCTCGGAAGAAGATGAAGCTGATCTGGCAAAATATTTAGAAGTGTGTGCAGTTCATGGGGAAGGGCTAACTAAAAGTGAAACATTGGAGTTAGTGAAAGAATATGTTGAGCACAGCAAACTGAAGACCAGATGGAGAAACAATAAACCATCCGATGACTGGCTTAATCTATTTTTCAAAAGGCCTCCTCACCTAATAATCAGAAAAGGTGAACAGCAGAGAAACCAACATGTCAGAGGTGCAGATTGTTTTGTAGTCAATCGCTTCTACAAATATCTCCAGAAACTGCATGTAAAAGAAAAAATAACAGAAGAAAACCATAGTTACATTTACAATTGTGATGAAACCTCATTTTCACATGATCCTAATTAAGTTCATGTCATCACTAAGAAAGGTACTAAAAGAGTGTCTAAGAACATAACGCCACCGTGCTAGTCTGTGTAGCGGCAGATGGCATGAAGATGCCACCATTCATCATCTTCTCAGGAACATATGTATGGAGTACCTGGATCCCAAAAGACAACTATCCAGGCACAGCGTATACAGCTAAAAAAAAGGCTGGATGGAGGGCTCAATTTTTGCAAATTGGTTTTCCGAGTATTAGAACATCCCTTCAAAAGAACACCGCAATGGCAAGAAGGTCATCCTTTTCTTTGATGGTGTTTCATTTCATGTGAACTATCCTGTGATTAAAATGGCATACGACAAAGATGTGATCCTGATTAAACTGTCACACAACATGAGACACTTCATGCAACAATAAGATTTGACAGTATTTAAGCCCCTGAAAGGAGCTTGAAATGCTCTGATGGTGCAGTGGAATAGACTTCACCAGGCACTCCGCTGCCCAAAGAGGAGGTTTTCCAGAAACATTACGACACTGTGGGAGGACAATTTCCAGCCTAGACTTTCGATTTCTGGATTTTTTCATACTGGGCTCTTTCCAGAAGATTTGAGCAAATTTCCTGAAGAGGCCTACAACCCCATCAAACTTCAGAGATTCAAAACGATTAAAAAGCAAAGGCTTCAAAAGATTTGCTTGGGAGTTCTTCCAGTACACCTAGGCCTCAGCCTGCTTCACCTTCCATTACACCTAGGTCTGCTTCTCCGAATGCATATTCAGCAAAGTCTGATTCATCTAGAGCTCCTATTCTGCCAACTATCCTTGATCCTGCTGAACTACAAACAGACAACATAGATGAGGTTTTGGGTACTCCACTTCCAGAAGGAGGTCAACCAGGATGTTCATCGTGGACAGCAGAAGATTATGTGCAGCGTCCAACCAAATCTGAGAGCTTCGTTCGGTACAAACTTACTGAAAATGTCTTAAAATCCACACCAAAAGTATCACGAAAGCAGAAGAAAATTTCAGATCAAAGGGGGGAAATCCTGGCATCAGTGAAGGTCATGGAAAGGAATTAAAAATCTGAGGAAAATCAAAAGAAAAAGAATGAGAAGACGCAAAGGAAAAAAAACATCCAAGGCGATAAGCCTAAGTCTGTTAAGGCTACCAAAGGCAAGAAATCAGTTAGGGAAACATAAATCCCTAGATTCATCCTCTGATTCTGAACTCAGTGAAGATCTTACTATGGAAACGGATGAAGAAGACTTATCATTAGAAGAATTAATTTTCTCATCAGATAACAGTCTGCCTGAAGAACTTGAACCATGCAGAGTGGTTCCATGACTGGAAATGCACTATGCTGTGTACTATGATTTGGACTGGTATATTGGTCGAGTAATCGACTTTCCAGATGAAAGACTTTGTAAAGTCAAGTTTTTGAAAAAAGAACTTCATGGGTTCAATTGGTCTCCCCATGAAGATATTCAAACAGTTACATCCCAAATATGTTTTCTACGGACCCATAAATTTCTGTGTACAGCAAACTGAAAAAAAAGTTTAAAATGTAATACTTAAGTGCACAGTGTTTTAGAATACGTACAATATTTAATTTTAAAGGCGTAAGTTTCCTATGCCAGTAGACCTACCTTTTTTTATTGTAGAGTGAACTACGTTTAAGTTTCAATGACTTTTGGGGAGTTTTTAGAAGTTCAAGTACTATTTACTTATAATTTGGACACCCTAATAGTTCACTTCAGTTCACAAAAATAATTGGTCAAAAAACTGTTTAGTACTTCAAAGACATCCTCTCTTTAACTGGGTTTTTGGAATTGTGTAAAAAATTATCTGTCAAACTCATTTTTAATTTCATGAGTTAGGCTTATGTATGAACTATGTAGATTCTTTAAAGGCTGTAAAAATTGTGTTTCTACTTTGTTTGATATTTATTATTAACATAAATGAATTTCAAAAACCAACTTACAGAAAGTATTTTTTAATCTAAAATATTTCAAGAACAGATACAAATATTTTATATTCCAAAAATATTTGGTGATTCTGAATTTTCTAAATATGCCTTTTACATCCCCGACAGTAAAATGTTATTGGCAAGATTTCAAAAAAATTGAGAAAGGTTCATTTTTATTAATTATAATGTATTTACACTGAGGCAACAAAAGTCCTGGGATACCTCCTAATATCGTGTCGGGCCTCCTTTTGCCCGGCTAAGTGCAGCAACTCGACGTGGCATGGACTCAACAAGTCGTTGGAAGTCCCCGGCAGAAATATTGAGCCATGCTGCCTCTATAGACGTCCATAATTGTGAAAGTGTTGCCGGTGCAGGAGTTTGTGCACGAACTGACTTCTCGATTATGTCCCATAAATATTTGATGGAATTCATGTTGGGAGATCTTGGTGACAAATCATTCGCTGAAATTGTCCAGAATGTTCTTCAAACCAATTGCGAACAGTTGTGGCACGATGACATGGCGCATTGTCATCCATAAAAATTCCATTGTTGTTTGGGTACATGAAGTCCATGAATGGCTGGAAGTGGTCTCCAAGTAGCTGAACATAATCCTTTCCAGTCAATGATTGGTTCAGTTGGACCAGAGGACCCAGTCCATTCCATGTAAAAACAGCCCACACCATTATGGACCCAAAACTAGCTTGCACAGTTCCTTGTTGACAACTTGGGTCCATGGATTCGTGGGGTCTGCACCACACTACAACCCTACCATCAGCTCTTACCAACTGAAATCTGTATTCATCTGACCAAGCCATGGTTTTCCAATCGTCTAGGGTCCAACTGATATGGTCACGAGCTCAGGAGAGGTGCTGCAGACAATGTCGTGCTGTTAGTAAAGGCACTCGAGTCTGTCTTCTGCTAGCATAGCCCAGTACAGCCAAAGTTCGCCGCACTGTCCTGACGGACACGTCCGTCATATGTCCCACATTGATTCCTGCGGTTATTTCACGCAGTCCATGGTGGGAGGTTATGCCTGAAATTAGGTATTCTCGGCACACTTTTGACACTGTGGATCTCGGAATGTTGAATTCCTTAACCATTTCTGAAATGGAATGTCGCATGCGTCTAGTTCCAACTACCATTCCGCGTTCAAAGTCTTAATTACCGTCGTGCGGCCATAATCACGTCAGAAACCTTTTCACATGAATCACTTGACTACAAATGAAAGCCCAATCAATGCACTGCCCATTTATACATTTTGTACGCGATACTACTGCCATCTGTATATTTGCATATTGCTATCCCATGACTTTTGTCACCTCACTGTATATCAAAGTCTTAGAAAATAACCAAAACTAATATGAATTTTTTTTGTCTCTTATTACTCTCTGTCTCATGTAACTTGGCAAGATTTTGACAGTTTGACGAAAGTAGTGCCAATGTTTACTTTTTGTTTATGTATCCTTTTGCCATCAGCTGGTGCATCAAGTGGAGGCTGTATTTTTATCAACACGCTGTCAGCTAATCCACTTACCATTGTACTGTAATGTTAAACAAATTTTCAAATATATTTTAGACTGGCATGTCTAAAAAAAAATTAGTAGGTTATAAAAGTAAAAATTTAAAACCTTGCAAAAAATTTAATATTTGCTAACTCTTTAAGTTGTCAGATACAGCGAATTTGGGTTAACATTTGCGAGACGGTAGTTGTAACTATTATCACACTTTCGACATCATGGAACTAAAAGTAATTCGAGAAATTTGATGGACAACACACTTCTATTCAACAACAATTCACCAACGACTATTGATTGCCATGCAGTAATTCTGCTATTACTGATACTAAACAGTTTGAGTTGGAAATGTGTGATGTGAAATAACATAAAAAGTACTAAAAAACTATTCACGCATGTCCCACTTTCTTTGTTTTATCAATACAATATAGTAACAACACGGAAACAAGGAAATGGGTTTTTGGGAGAACAATATGACATATAATTTACATAGACGAACGATTACCGGCCGAATAGAAATTACTAGTACTCAAAATCGTTGTACACAAAATATATGTTACTTTAAAAATTATGCAGAGCTCACGGAAAAATAAAACTATTGGTATCTGTTCGTAAATTTGTTATATATCACACACGAAAGCTATTCTTTTCTGGCTGGTAATGCTTACGGAAAGAGCGGACAGATGGCGCGTACAGCATGACAGGGCAATGTGTGAGCCATTTGCATTGCTCAACAGATAGCAGCATGGCCTGTCTCTTGTTCCTGTCTTTTTAAAAGTTGACTGTTGTTCTATTACTGGCTCGGAACGACACGAATTTAAAATATTTTTCGTCAAATTATTATAAAAATAAATTAACTACATTATGCAATATTTCTGTATGCTTTTGGAATTAATATCAAGCATGTATGGAAAGCATGGTTGAAGACGTGAAAAAGGTTTTGAAGTTACGTTTCATATGGATATAGATTGTTTTATTGTGAATTTCATTTTGAACACCTATACATTACTACTTTATCACGAAGTTTAGTTTGTAACACTAACAACCACTGTTTTGTGACCACGTAAAATAAAATATATTAATTAATCTAGGAACTCTTTCTTATAGCATATTTTCTGCTCGTCTAATGTGCGTCGGCAATGCACCCAGAATAGCCAACGTAATATTAACTTTTGTTAGTTCGTGCATCAGCTGATACAGGATTTAGTAAATTGCACTTTGTTTGTTTCGTATACATCAAGGTGCCACTCACCGAGTGTCAGAATTTTGCCAACTTTTATGAGACAGACCATACCTCTCGCGTCTCTTTTTACCTCAGCTTCCCCTATTTGGTTTGTATTATAAGTTTTTAAGGTTAAATTATTTTTATTATTTCTATAAGTTTAACATAGACCTATCAGAAAATTTTGAGGAAGTACAAGTCCCGGAAACCCATCTCGGACTTCCGAGAGAGTCAGTCAAAGCCGCAGGAAGAAGCCAGCTGAGTACAGCACGCCAACGAGGGCCCAATAATGGGCCACCCAACTCACCATGCCTCAGCTTCCAACGAAGACAACTCGCCCAAAGCCACAGTCACAGATAAGTAGAGAAACGTCTCCCTTCAACAACCTTCCCCGACGCATAGTATTCAGCCCACCAGCCCTTCAGGCCTACGACTTGCAGGGGGGCTCAGTCTCGCCAATATGTGTGTAAATAACTATGTGACCTTCAGACCAATAAAATACTGGTGTGTTAAATAACGGAGAATAAGAGTATTTTTTTACCCCTAACGCAACAACCACAGGTGCCCTTAGTCTGCACCAAAATAATTTAACTATATAAACTACTAGCCACCACCCTGTATAACTCAGGTGGCCTAGTAGCGACAAGTTAAGTTTATGCCATTATATTCCTGGGAATATTTTTCGGACCAAAATATCATAAATTCAATAGGTTTTGACTTGCACATGGTGGGATTTGATACATTTTTTTGAGTATCGGACCATCCAAATCTGCGAGGACAAACTCATATGTTACACAGCTGCCTAGTTTCTGTTATATTTCAGTGCTTCTGAATATTAGTTTTTACTGCAAATTTAACATTATTTGTTTTATATTTTAACTGTTCAGTGTTATGATTTACTTGTTTTCACAACATTTCTATCAGTTTACATGTGCCAAATTAACATTAAGTACATTAAAGGCATTTTTCTCAGTTTTTTAGAGCAATTATAATTTGATATGTGGTAAAGGTTCTTAGTTTCTACTCTATTTTGTCGATTATATTTATATTTAACAACAAGGGAGTATACATTTTCATGTTTCCTTCATTGAAAAATGATATTTACAGACAAATCTGTAGAGGAATGACGATTGTGGCAGCTGCCTTGCTGTCTGAATGATTTCGATACTTTACAGCGTGATTCCGATATAAATTCCGTTATCTAGTGTTTAAAAATTGGCTTTAAGCATTCCCTTAATGGAATTACGTCATTCCGCTAAAGGAATTATTCAACAAAACCTTTTTGTAGAATAAAAGTTATTGTTTTTCATTATACATAATAAATGGGAAATAGTTGGATAATATATCAATAATATAGACACTAATATAATTTTTTTATTTTATTAACACACAAGTCATGTTGTAGGCAATGATGGTAAATGACTAAAAGAATGTCATATAAAGAAATTTACCGCTTAACAATCTTTACGAGGCGAAATGGTATTCTTTAAATCAATATGTTGCCATGACGGTTTTTCCACTGCCTCGAAAATGTCTTTACAACACAATACCAACGCATCTAGCAGGCTATGAGGGAAATGAAACAATCAACTGCTACGTTTTTTGTGGATGATGCCCTAAACAAAACTGCTGTCAGGCTGGTGTAGCCAAACTGTAAATCTCAAATTTATTATTATGATGTTGCCTGCCTTTGATGCCCCCATTTAGTGGTCATTGGTTAACATGGCAGTGTCCACTCTTGATATACCTTATTTACTCAATGAAGTACTCAAATAGATAAAACAAATCCTTACCGAAGACAACCGAAGTCAAGGTTCTGCAATGTTACAACATTGGCATTTAAAAATAATTATTGAATATTTAAACAAAGTATATACTATGTTCACACAGTATAAATATACAATAAAGAACCATGTGATTTCTCTCCTTAGATATTGTACAAACATTTGTAATTTCCATATTTTAATTTTGATTATGATAGCACAGTCTTCTTTGTATAAATGCCCTTCGCGTCTGTTTATTAGCATCACGTGTATTTTCGTGAATATGTGCATAAAGTTGATTGTAAAGTAGTGATTTGCCTTCATAGTTTATGTTTATATTCGCTCAAATGTATTTGTGATATGAAATAACTGTGATTAAATGACAATAACATTACCCAGAGGTATACAGCTTATGTTTATTCATCTGCATGTACCCAACAATTCATACTTGCCAACTTTTGAAAATGGAAATCAGTAAAAAATTTCCAAAATACTAATATTAACGTAAATTATACGCTGCAATTTTCATAACATTATAAATTACTTTTAAAAAAGTTACACCAACATCCAAAGAAATTAAAAATAAGTGTATAATAAAAGAATTACATCATGCACCCTGCTAGACACACATTCATTAGAAAATAATAATAAATTCTCTCCTCTTACCTCTTAAATTTCATAAATTCAGTTCTTTGAAATATCTGTTCACACTTAAAATTCAGTCAAAAAAATATGTACACAACATGGATACACAGGAGCAAACACATTTAAACTGATTTGATTCTCCCTAACTGCTTGTACAGCTGTATGCTTTGCTTGCTTCAAGAATTTGTCACTAAAATTCTGCTCATAGCAGACGGCTTGCATTCGACAACAGACATGTTTTCAAGAACTTTAGTTGACAATTGGGAGTCAAACTGAGTTCAGTTCTTCTTTACCAGGCTGAAAACTCGCTCACATTTGGTGTTGCTATGAGGCAGAGTCAAAATGGGATCCATGACACTGAATACCCTGTCGAATTTTGGTTTCCCATTTATACAGCATGTTCCAGCATTCACCTATCATTGTGAATGAAACACACGCAGTATGTTAAAACATAGAAAATATTTATTGACTATACAGAAAACAGAAAGATACATGTCTGCCATTAGCGACAACACACACAACATAATTATTTCTTGAATATTACTCTAGTGAAATGATTTCTGTCTAGATTCACATTTTCGTGCACTCAATGCAGCACGTTCTCCATAACTTGCAGCAATGTTGCTGCTAGCATAGAGTTAATTTTCTAGGAAATTCTCTGTTTGAGTGTGTTTAGATCTGGCAGTCTTGTTTGAAACACTCGACTTTTGAGGAATCCCCAATAGGAAAAAAATCGCAAGCCGACAGATCAGGTGAGCGGGCAGGTCAAGGAATGTCTCCAAAGCGCGAAATTATGCGATGCTGAAACATTGTTCTTAAAGTGTTCATTGACAGATGACTGGTGTGCGTTGTGGCTCCATATTGTTGGAAATAAACTGTTACGAAGTCGACTTTGAGGTCGCGTAATGCTGGGAACATGCAGTCAGTATCAGCATGGGAACACGAACTCAGTCAGCATCTGCACATATTGTTGCAATGTCACAGTTAGTGCAACACCATTTTCGTCCTCAAAAAATAAGGACTAATAACTCCTAAGGTGGAAATTCCACACCATACTGTAACTCTGTGACTGTGAAGAGGTTTCTCATGCAGCTGGCGAGGATTATTGTCGCTCCAATAGCACATGTTCTGCTTGTTCACACTGCCCGATAGTTCAAAATGAGCTTCATCTGGCATTATTAGTTGACTAAGAATATCCGGTTCCTCATTCACTAGAGTAAGAAATCACAAAAGGCTATCCTTGACACAAAATCACTGTAGGAAACTCCTGCACCAGTTGCAGATTGTAAGGATGGTAACTTAGGTCTGCATGCAAAATGTGACACACTGAACATCTTGGTCTTCAAAGGACAGCAGCCCTTACACTGTCGATGTCTGTGTCCGCACAGATTTTGCACTACCACCCGGTCTCTTGTCTGCAACAGACACTGTAGCGCGAAATTTACTCACCCAGTTCATGATTGTGTAACTTTCTGGTACCCTCCCATGTCTTCCAATATTGAAATGTTGCCTAAACAATCGCTGTGTGATGACAACAGAATCGTTATGTTTGAAATACGCTTCCACTGCGAACACGCAGTGTGCAGGTGATCACCGCTCCATACTTACTAACAATGGCATCACTCGCCGACAGGTCTAGCCGTGTCATGCCATTCCCACCCCAGGGACACACGACTACTACAAGAGTCAAATTGGTAGGTGAACGCTGGGACACCAGTATCGAAACTATAAGATATTTTGACCCATTTATTAACAACTGAATCTTCTATCTTGACAACAGAAGAGATGTCTTCAACCTGAAGTACAGAAAACTGGCTCTGAATATCATCTAAGGCCTGATATTTAGTTTCATTCTCAGGAATACGTAAAATAAATGGAAACCTTTCAACAAAAACCACCACATCACTAAAACTTGAACTCGCAATGTTTTCAAGTTTTGCAACACTTGCTTTCTTTAACACATCATTTTTTAATGGAAACTTATTAATTTTGTAATCACACAAGATTACAAAGTAATTCAGGGTGTCCACCCACAGGGAAAATAGGGAAATGTCAGGGAATTTTCATTTGGGTCAGGGAAACTGTAAATAATTGCTGTTCTGCAAAATTGTTAGTTGAGCGAATACAGGGTAATGTAATTATGAGCATATGTGTTAAAAAAATTTCAATATCATATGTGTTTAAAAATTTCAATTAAGTTTGTCAACTGGCAATAATACATTTTTGCTAAGTGAAATTTTTTATCCTTTTTGACTTCAGAGCTGCAACTTGCTTCAGTGTCAAGTTTCTTTGGAATTGCAAAAACTGATAAGCTAGAAGAATGTGGTTTTTGGCACTCCGTTGGTTCTTGAAAAAACTTAATAATGGATCCCATTCTTCAACAAGCCTCTTCAAACATTTGCCAAGGGACAACCATCTTGTACACACGTGTTTTAGTAATTTTTTGGTTTCTTCCTCATATAAAGCTTGGGATTTTTTCAAATTGTATTTGCGTTTGGCACACTCATCCAAATAATAAAATATATCTATGAATAGTTCATCAATTTTAACCAGTAGGGAAGATGTGTCTTTTTCGGCAGCCAAATTAATTAAGTGGCACAAACAACCCATGGCAACAAGACACTTCTGTTTCTCCACAAAAACTGTCACTGCGCCATTTTTCATGCCAAACATTACAGCTGCGTTGTCCAAAGAAAATCCTACTGTATGACATAAAGGCACATTCAAACAAACATTCCAGTTCACTGACAAGTGGATTTCCAATATTTCTATCAGTTGCATAGTTCTGTAATTCTGGCAACGAGACAACAGTTGTCACAATATTTTGCACGTCCTTGTCAACATACATCACTACAATTGGATATATTTTAGAGTCATTATCATTAGTTCCATCTGTTGCCATGGAATATGGTCCACTCTACAAATTACGTACAATGCATTCTTTTTTGTTTCTCGAGCCATTTCTGTCACAACCAATGCTGTCCTTGTTCTTCCAGAGGCATATTTTTTACTATATCCAAACCCAGAAACAGCGGTGCCGCACAATTAGATACACTGGGCGGAATGTTGTGCTCAATCCAGAACGAGGTGAACAAACACTCTGCTCTAATAACGTTATCAACTCCAGATCCGGCACTGACAAAAAAACTGTTTATTGTATGGTTGGTCTGAATACTATTCACATTGCTTGTGTGTTTGCTTAACTTCAGATGGTTTGAAATGTCTTTCTTACTGTAATGCAAAACATTTGTCGCATCTGCAAATACTGCAGAATGCAAACATGTTTCCTTTACTGTTTTTTTCTATAAAAGTTCAGTGTACGATTAAGAAACAAAACTCTCATGAACACATGTGGAAAAAAGTAAACTTTGTACTATAGTCGCTTCAAGTCTTCCACGCAAGAAATTAACCACAAAGCGCTCACAATTTTCAACAACTGCATCACGGAACAAGGATGCGAAGGCACGTGACTGAAGGAACCTGACTATTTGTTTGTGTATCTTCACTGATCATACTGGTAGACAAGCCGTACTATGTGGAAAACAACAATACCAATGAATTGCTACATCAAATATGCAAACAAAATTGTTTCATTTTACTGGATTTCTTGTAGATTGGGTACAAAAATCATTCTTTCGCGAACTTGCAAACTATTTTTACATTGAGAGTTAACAACATGTCATAATGAAGGTGGACACAAAAACTCGTAACTAGGGATTTAACAATTACACTTTTCTCGATTCTAGATTCCAAAAATGGTGATTTTTTTCGTTTGCTTGTGTACTATCAGTGCTGCCACAGAATTAAACCAATAGCACTAGTAGACTAGCAAACAATCATGGCAGACGCCAGATGGTCGTTCCAAAGGTGTAAGATATAGAGAAACTTAGTTTCCTTTTACGATAATGCTATTTTTTTATTTAATTCTTAGAAATATTACAACGGTGCAAATATAATTTCTTCTCATTCCTTCCCAAGTCATAATGCAAACAGTGAAGTGTGCGCACGTAATTTACGATGTACTGAAGGAAGAAACGTCATATTAAAGCCACAAGAAGGCCAAAAAGTGCAAAAATAAACATTCGATACGTGGAATAAAAAGATAATTTCTGTTGCGTGCAAATTAATAAAGTGCTATTTTCTTTATATAAGTCCTTTGCCGTGGTAACGTTGAAATCATCCGCTATGTGGTAGGTTTTTTAAAAAATTCATTTCTATTTGGGTGAGAAAAATATAGGTTAGGCAAAAAGCGAGGCAGTGTTCAAATTGGCACTTTTAGTTTACTAAAACGTCACGTTACCTGAATTAGTCAACAAAATGATGACATATTTGGTATTTTTGTATTTATATCATGAAACTTGCTAAAATACTAAACTGCATAGTTTTTACCTTCTTTTGAGATTTTTGTTCATTTGTAATAAAAAATGTAGTTTTTCTTCTGCAGGACTACACCTACTACTGTCATGACAGTGTTTCGGTTTCAGAAACATGTAAATACGTTGTTTATGATGTATCACATAATACCCTTTGCCAACAAGTTGTAACAGTAGGGGAACACAACATCTTACATTTCAGTTCTGTTGTAATGACTCGGTATTCTTAATTTTCGGGACAAGTGTTTCAATTTTGTTTGTTTTTCCTAGCTTCGTAATATTTTTATCAGTATTCAAAATTAAAGCTGTGGTGGCTCGTTTCCAGTGATAGTTTGTTTATCCGGCAGACGTGTGCTGTTTTACGTTTATCAGGCGTCTGTTTACCGTTTCGTTTCGAACGTCGTTGTTTTCAGTTTTTGTGAAGCGTCAGCATTATTTAGAAACTTTCAGACTGCGTCGTAAAAGTTTTGTACGAGAAGTTAGTTTATCTGTATGTTGACGGCGCAGTTTTAGTGTGTACAACGCAGTTTTGATAACGTGTGAAGAGCATGCGTGGCCAGGCCCTTATCTCAGGAGAGGGGGGTGAGAGGCAGGACAAAGACGCGTGTGCTGTCGCCCTTCAAGCGGTACTTCAGGTCAGGACAGTGCAGGTCAGTTGGAAGAGAGTCGCCCATCAAGCAGGTGGCGAAATCAGTCGTCTTACAATGCTCGCCTAGGCCGCATCAGGCGTGACGATAACCCCCACATCTGCAACTAGACTTTGCTATTTTATTTCTCCGCCGGTGTGGGAGGTCGCTGCATTTATTATTTATTCGGGCCAGTTTTTCAGAACATAATAATTAAGTAAACGACTGTGGCGCTGTGATGCACTTGTATGGTTATCTGTGAACGTTTCGTACTCTGCATATTCTGAACTTCGGCTGTGAAATGTGTCACTTCAAGAATAAACAAAAGTATATAACAAATACTCTGGAACTTGACTTTATTTCCTATGTAATTGGCGTCCATTTTAAAGAGTCTCGTGTACTACCTCTGAGCTAGCAGTGGCAACTTAACGTATAGCGGTGTAACTGTAGCGTCCAATGTTATACTGTCTTATTTTATACATCATAATTTTCAAAATTTACATGAAGCATGTGCTCACCAATGTACAACATACACAGTCATATTAATATATGCACAATAAATTAGTAATTCAAATTATCAAGTATGATATTAACACAATTTGTTAAAATAAGGATAACTATTAAGACTGACATTAATTGGACGTAATTATCACAGAAATTTAATTTATACAAATTAAAATGTTTGATAGAATTACATTTGTGTTGGGGTATAGTCAGTATGGTATTTTCAATAATGTCAGCGTAGGGCATATTCAGTGTCGTCCCTATGGCCATGTGAACAAAATATGCTAATTGCACGGCCACCAGGGTCCCACTTAATTTAGCATATTCCGCATGTCTGAAAAGACTGTCACGAAGGCTAGTTTCAAGTTAGAAGAAAATAAGAGTATCGAAAATATTTGTTGATTACAGTGTATCGAGCACATAAGATATTATAAAATGAATCGCTCAAATTACAGCATGTTTAACTTAGTTAACTGGCAATGCTCACCCCTCAAAAAGTGAATAAGAGAGCAGCAAAAACAGACACTGCTGAAAATAGAGTCATTAGTGAAAAAGTATCATAAAGTATATTGTTACATAGGACACCTGAGGGGCGTATCTGAGTTTCTGAGGGATGGAGATCCTAATAAAAATAAAATTACCAAATTTAATAATTATATTTATTCTCAGTGCTACAAACAGTCAAACATCTGTTATTTACCAGTCTGAGGATCCTATTAAATCTTACTACTCTTACTGAATGCAATATTTTATTACTATCTCCATTTCAATTAAAGTCTTTATCGTAGTCTTTACTCTTGCTAATGTCCCTTAAACTGCTCCAATTATTTCCACACATCTAGTTAAAAATGTCTTATTTCCATTGTCCCGAATGTCTTTTCACTCACGCATTCAGTCCACAGTCTCGCAGATCAGTACTACTCTTCACAGCACACAAGCTCGCCGAAGCACTCTCACAGATTGCTGTAGTCGCCCATAGCTGCTCCGGAATTGCCCAACTGTCGCTTAGGTCGCACAAGATGCTAAACTCTCGGCTCTTAATAACTCACTCCTCAGAGACCCGTACGTGGTATTTATACTTGAGGTAGTTGCTGTCTAGAACGTTCTCTGCAATCCAAGTTGTTCTGGGAAAGGTAATGGTGATGATGATGACATTCCTGCATGATAAATGGAGAAATATTAGCTTCTCAGGGTCAGCGAGCTGCGATAAGTTTATCACGTGTGCGACGACGTCCTTTATGATACTCCACTCGCTTCGTCTAACATTTCACACTTGACCTCCAGCTCTCTGCGCCTTCCCACACGAAGGAAACACTGCCCCCTCCTCAAGTCTGTTTGTCCCAAACATACACTGCAACATCCGGACCTTCGTAGAGTGGCAGACAGTCAATATGGACAACCTTTGGCTTCACCCGAGAGCCTTGACAACAAATCCAATAGACCACATTATTGATCTTCTTCAGAATTCTGTAGTGGCCTTCCCAACATTTCTGTAGCTTCGGACAGTACCCTATTCACCTATGGGGGTTTTACAGCCTCACCAGTTGTCCTTCCTGAAATATCTCGCCCGACATTCTTCAATCATACAGCATCTTCATCCTGTCACTATTTATTCTGAGGTGCTGTCGAGCAAAATCATGAATGCCAACACAGTTATGTAATTCGCTGGCATAATCAGGGGATGCAGCTTCCTCTTCTGTTGGTCGGCCAAACAGCAGGTCACTGGAGAGGCATAGCTCTCTTCCAAACAGCACATTGATGGTGTTACCCTTGTGGACTCGTAAACTGCTGAGCGGTAAGCAAGAAGAAACAATGACACCTTTTGAATCCCAGTCCTTTTGATTGTGTGCCACAAAGATCAACAGGTACTGCTAAAGAGTGCAGTTAAGCCTCTCGACCATTCCATCTGACTGAGGGTATAAGGCTGTAGCCTAGTCTTTTTCATCCCCAGAATTTTCGTCACTTCCTGGAAGACTGCAGCTTCAAAGTTTCTTCCCTAATCAGAATGGAGTTCTAATGGCACACCAAACTTCGAGAAGACATGTTCTAGGAGTGCCTCAGTCACAGTACGTGCTTCCTGGTTCGGGAGGGGAATGACCTCAGGCCACTTAGTAAAATAATCTTGAGCCAACAGTAGCTACTGATTACGTCTCTCTGTGACAGGCAAAGGATATAGAATGTCTACTGCCATCCTTTCAAATGGGGCTCCAACACTGTATTTCTGGAGATGACCTTACCTCTGGTCCTTGGGCCCTTCCTTGCAGTGCAGGTGTCGCACAATCGGCACCACTTCTCAACATCCTCCAGACAATGAAGGCAGTAGAATCTCAGTCTAACTCTGTCGAGCGTCTTATTAACACCAAAGTGCCAACTGGCTGCCGTATTATGTAATTCTTTTAAGACTTCTGGAACCCTGCATTCTGGAAGGACCAACTGTAAACGTGTGTGTTTTCCATCATTACTTTCCCAGTTTCTGTAAAGTACACCATTGTTCAGTATGAGGGAATTCTATTGTGCCCAGTATGCTTTGACTGCTGCGCTCAGGCTAGATATCTCTTCCCATTTTGACCAACAGCCAGCTTCTTTCCACTTTAATAATGGCTGCAAAGTGCAATTATTCAGATGATCTTTCCTAATACCCTCATCACTCCAAGTAGGTGACCCATCACGAGATAAAGAACCTTGAATTCTTGTTCTACGTACCTTCGGCGATTCACTACTCTTTTCTTCCTGGCGTTCGCAATGACAACAAAATGGCTCACATGGCCTCCTAGACAGTGCATCTGCATTGCTGTGAAGGTGTCCATATCTGTGCTGTATTTCAAAGTCATATTCTTGAAGATGCTGTATCCACCAGGCTATTTGACCTTCGGTGTTCTTGAAATTTTGTAGCCAGCGTAATGAAGCATGGTCGGTTCTTAGAATAAAATGTCTGCCATAAAGGTATGGGTGGAAGTGTCAAATTGCCTTCACCATTGCCAGAAGCTCCCTGCATGTAAGACAGCAATTTCTCTCAGGCTTATACAATAACTTACTGAAGTATTCTCGTGGTCTTTCCTTCCCATCTTGAACCTGAGATAACACAGCTCCAAGGCCTACATCACTAGCATCAGCCCAAAATGAACATGCTCTCACTTTTCAAAGATACCCAGGGCTGGTGGAGATATCAGAATTTCCTTTAGCTTACGAAAAGCATTTTCACACTCAGTGGTGCAATGAAAAGTAGAAAACCATTGTGAACCTGCTAGGCTGTTTAATGTGTTATCTATTATTGGAAGTGGATATAAGAGTCTTTCTTTTTCACATTATTAAGCTGGTGATAATCTACACAAAACCTCAGCGAGCCCTCTTTCTTCTTAACAAGTACAATGGGTGATGACCATGAACTAACTGATGGTTCTATCACATCTAGATCCTTCATTTCCTTCAGAATTCCCTCAACTGCCTCATGCGAAGCTATTGGCAGTCATCCTGGAGGCTTTTTTAAGGGCCTGGCATCTCCTATATCTATATGGTGGCAGGTCACGTTAGTCTGTCCAAGTTCATTTGGTCCACAAGAGAAGGCATCCCTATTTATCTGCAATAATTCAGAGAGTCTTCTCCTATTGCCAGTTAAAATTTAATTTTGCTCTTACTAACAGTTCCTCCAGTACTTCTGGTACATGACATTCTATTTGTTTTACTCTCAAATTTTCTGGATCATTTGGAAATACTTGTGTAATCTGCTTGCAAAAACCTATCATGTCGCACTCCTCAAGACAAATGGTACTATCGGACAAATTAGCATTCTAACTGGAAAACTGTCGGAATTAGAAGGGACCAAATTTCTTGCTACAACGACTTTACCTGGCAGGACGTCGATCATCTCTGCTAGTTCAATCAGGCCCAAACGTCTGACAAACTTTCCTTGACACCTGTCTGTAATGATAATTTCACCAGAAGCGGGCAGCACAGTGGGTTGACCACATACACAGCTAACTAGGAAGGGCAAATCATGCTGTGTCGACACCACCAACTCTGTACTGCCTACTCGTAGCACATGAAATCGAGTATCGATACAGCATCCCAGCCTACGTAGTACATCAAGACCCAAAAGACATTCATCCTCTATTTCTGCTATGTAAACATTGTGCTCTATGCTAATGTCACCAAGCTTCAGGATCACTTTCCACTGACCTTTAATTGTTGTGGTCTCATCTGTTACTGTAGTCAAATAGCATCGTTTCATGTTGTCGTCAGGCGATCGCTGAGGGGAAGGCCAGAGGATGTCTGGTCTTACTACTGTTATGGTAGTCCCAGTGTTGACGACCATCTGGCAAGGAACATCATTCAGGCTCCCCACCACAAGTATTTTATCCCACTCCTGTTTTACCAACCATACATGTAAGAACAATGGGGCCTTCCCTCCAGCAGTCACTGACAGTCGCCTCTCAAGATCGGTGTTTACAATTTTTTCTGAATTTGCTGTATTCTCACCTGCCTCTCGCTGCTGCTTCTGCTGTTGTGGGCAGTAGGCTCTCAGGTGCCCCGGCTGTCCACATGACCAATACTCAGGCCGTTTGTGTGGGGGACTGCTAACCTCTGTAGCGCGGACCCTGGAAGCAATGTCCATGATAGCCGTCTGCATCTCCAAAATCTTCTTCATGCAGTCGTCGTCTTCATTCAGCGTCACTGCCTGTACCGGATGTCGGAATGCGGCCACCTGTCTTGCTGACTCCACCTCCAGTGCTCGGGCCAGGGCGTCCATGTTGTGGGGTGCAGCCAGGCATATCAATTGTCGTACCTCTGCATCGGGGAAGCATCTATGAAAAAAGTCAACTACAATGATGTCGTGTGCCTCCTCGGGACATCCCTCCAGAGATAGGTGGGAGAGCCGCACAATGTCTTGCCATAGTTCCTGCAGTGGCTCCCCAGGTTGCTGGGTGCGGCTTCGCAGTTGGGCATGTTGCAGGTACCGGTCGCCGAAACATAGCTCCAAGGCTGACACCAGTGTGGGGTACTGCAGTCGATGTCGCTCTGGCAGAGATTGTAGTATGCTCAGTGTGGGGCCTCTCAGAACAGTGGTGAGGTATTTAGTCCGCTATTCGATTGTCCAGCCATTTAGGGTAGCAATTATTTCAAACTGGTGTTGGTACTCCCATCACAAGGGGCGGGCTTAAATGAGTTCCCATTACCCACTCCTGGCTGCGGATCTTCGTGCTCTCCTCCAAGGCTGCTGCGTTGGTTTCGTCTTGCACTGCCTCTTCACTTTTCACGGTTGTCGACGTAGTGGTTGTAGAGCTCCCCTGCTGAAGAAATTCCTGCCATTTCTTCTTCACGTGTTCATTTCATTCTCGGCACTGTCCACTTTTTCATTTACACTGTCCAATCCTATTGTTTACAATGTTCACTGTTTAATTTACACTATCCATTCTTTCATTCACACTGTCCAATCTCGTATTCACTAACTCGCTTATGCCTTCTATTTTTCTGTCTCTCATTATAAGTGTCTAATTTCTTATCTAGTAAATCACTTACATTTACATTCTCGTTTACACTTACTATTACTGAACTAATTTGGTTATTTTCAGTTTCATTCACACTTTATTTTACAGAACTAACTTGCCTATTTACATCTTCTTTTCTGCTATTTACACTAACCATATGTCTACCTAGTCCCTCAAATAATGCTCGCAGTGCTTCCAGTTCTGCAGACATTTTCCTTGTTAACATTCACTGTGTCAGTTGTACAAAACAGTCTTAATTATTTTCACCCACAACTATTACAATTGATTAATTAATAATTGCCTCCATCCCACTTCTGACACCGATGTTACATGGGACGTCTGAGTTCGTGACGGATGGAAGTCTTAATAAAAATAAAGTAACTAAATTTTATAATTACATTTATTCTCAGTGTTACAAATAGTCAAACATCTGTTATTTATCCGTCTAAGCATCCTATTAAATCTTATTATTTTTATTGAGCGCAATATTTAATTACTATCTACATTTCAATTAAAGTTTTTATCACAGTCTTTACCCTTACTAATGTCCCTTACACTGCTCCAATTATTTCTACACGTTTAGTTAAAACTGGCTATTTCCATCGGCCCGATGGAAATCTGCAGATCAATCCCACTCTTCACTGCACACAAGCTCGCTGAAGCACTCTAGCAGATTGCTGCAGTCGTCCCTCGCCACTCCGGAATCGCCCAACTGTCGCTTAAGGTTGCATGAGACGCTAAACTCTTGGCCAAGTTATTCTGGGAAAGGTAATGGTGATAATGATGACATTCCTGCATAAAAAATGGAGAAATATGATCTTCTCTGTGTCAGCGAGGTGCGAGCTGCGATAAGTTTATCATGTGTGCTACGGCATCCTTTATGATAGGCTGCTCTCTTCATCTAATGTTACAAACTTGACCTCCAGCTCTCTGCGCCTTCCCACGCGAAGGAAACAATATTTTTCTGCTCATCTCGGATGAAAATGTTTACATTTAGCATAGCGTTTCCAAACCGTTACTCATCCCACGCATTCATTAATCACACAGAAGTATGACATTCAGCCACGGTTTAATATTACTGCAAATAATATGATGCCATACATGTATATTAAAGTCTCCTGTCATAACCAAAATTTAAAACGTTATCACAGTCTTATATTGTATATGCATTCATTTTAAAGACAATTGTCATACATATTCGTTGTACATTTGGCTGCACATTGGCCTATGGTCCCGTTGACTCTGGGCTACAGTGCCAGGCAATTTGTTTGACTGATCATGAATGCGTATATAATTTCTGGAAATAGTCCAGTGTCACGCCAAATAGCCACATATATCCAAAGATAAGTCGTTAAATAATTTACAAACCTTCATTTTAAAATAATTGAATAGAAATCTAGTTATTTTGGAGAAAATTATTAAACACGAAAGTTTATTCAGAATAGTGTACACTTTCCTAACTTCTCAATAGTTTATAGGATGAGGTTTCTTGAAATGTGTACAGATAATATGTATAAAATTTCACTGTGATTACAAGACAAGCATGACAATTGCTGTGTAGTCAGGTCATCTTCTGATGGTTACTTACAGTAAGCAAATTATTCTTAAACTCTTAAGAAATAGCATACTACTAGGAACTATGTTATTCAAGGCATATTGTGCATATGTTAATTAATGTTGGTTTGCAAGCAATCGTTAGTGACTTAATGGTAGTAGTTGAAGATTTTTCAGATACTGGGAAAATTTGTGATTATTTCAAAATCTGCTACACAATAGTTTTTTTTTTGTGATGCCATTTATATTTATGAATTACTGACAATACCTCTATTACTGTCTAGTTCATAAGTAATGTCATCAGGCCATACAATGAAACTGAAGCTTCATTTGTCATATCATTTGAGCTAAACTGTATCAATGACTTCACTTGATGCTATGGATGGCGTATATTATATGCTTCTTGGATAACTAGGGTTGGCACAGGTAATAAATGATCACTTATAAAAAATGGCACTCCCATGTTTTGGTTGGGATTTGCACTCACAAGCAGACAACCTCTGCCACATTTTACATTATGGCGTATAGATAATAATTTCTGAGCTGTCATGACTATATTAAACACAGAAAATCAGGAAGCATTACGAAAAAAAAGTAACATGATATTAAATATTGGGAAACAGTCTAAAACTATTATTATCTGCAAATGTCTCCCATCACCAAGTTGAGAATATGGCATAGTGTCTTCATCCATAAATCATGATTCAGGCCTACAGTCAATATCTTAGGATGACCACAGCTCAGTCTCTGCCCCCCTCTTCTCTAAAACTCTGCACAACTGAGCACCTAATGGTACGAGAATCACCAGTTGCATACTTCTCAGAGAAATGATAATGTTAGTTCCAGCAACTGCCAGTAGCACCATCTATAGAGTGCCAAACAATTTAATTCTGACTTCTATCTAACCTTAAGACTACTATGTGCTTCATTTAAAAATAATTTTATTAAATACTTTCATTTAATTCTATTTCAATCGGCTAGCATGTTTTTCCAACACAATATGCACTTAACTTGTTCATTCTACACAGTAAATGATTGCTCTTTCATAAAATTTTATTAAACTCAAAAACAAGGGTTTTTTTGTGTGTGTTGAGAGCAGTGTGAGTAGATTATTGATATTTTCCTTCAGTGTAGTGCTATGTTTTATGTAATTATTCAGTCTTCAAGTGATTTTTCCTGTGTTTATTGTGTGCACATGTACAGGGCTTCACACAATAATTTTCCATGTCTTTATCTAATTTATTATCATTATACACAGCACCCAAAACAAAAATAAAAAGCAATAAAATTTATTTATTGTATACCAACTTCAATACACATAAACACTACTAATAAAGCAGTAGCAAATTGTAACCATCACTCTCACCTCTCCAAAGTAGCTTGTCAGGTAATTATTGAGAATATGGGCTTTTCTGAAGGAAACGCAGTACACCCACAAAAATAACAAATGGGTTCTGCACAGCTTACCTTTTTAATATTGAGGAGGGCGTAATAGTAAAATAAGTAGAATGTACTAAATAAAATAGTAACAATACGAGGAGTTCGGCCGCTTTGTTTACGTAGGACGCCATGTTGAATAGCCGTGTAATGATGTCGGCACAGACGTGAACTGCATTCAGTTGCTGTTTAGATGCAATACGGTGCGGTTCGTGAGTTGTGTTGTCCGAATCCAACGGTGCGAAGGCTTGTGATTTAAGAATGGAGGGTGCAAGTACGAGTGCTTCTGTGCGTTACAGTTGTCTATGTGGTGGGTGTTACTAGAACGTTTTAGTAGATCATGGTGTTTTGTCGAGTGAGGTAAGGTGCAAGTCATGCACGACGGTAGTTGAATTGGTTGAGGACAGTGCAATTGTACCCGCTGTGTACCTAGGAGAGTTAATTCAAAAACGTCCAGTACGTTTTACTGTTTCTTTAAAACCCAAAAATCCTAGATTAGAATAAAATCGTAGGTTAGATTAAAGCCCTAAAATCCTAGACTAGAATGAAATCATAGGTTAGATTACAACCCTATAATCCTACGTTAGATTAAAACCCTACAATCCTGGTTTAGATTAAAACCCTATAGTCCTAGGTTAGATTAATCCTAGGTTAGATTAAACCCTACAATCCCAGGTCAGATTAAAAATGTAAAATAGTGATTCACTCATTGTGGGGTTAGGTTAAATTAGGTGGGCACATTACGAAATTGGGTGGACAAATGTTAAATTGAGGTGTTTTTGTATTTTTTGTGGGTGTATTTTTAGTGAATTTACCCCACAATTTCCCTGATCTTCATAGCCCTCCCCACTATCGCATTTGTGGTTTTTATTGATAATACGTTAATGCCCCTAGTAAATTCATGTTCTGTGTAATTAGTAGAGTGGAAATATACCACTTTCCGTGATTTTTCTTTTATTTTCAAAAAAAGTCCTGATTCTCAATAATTTCCGTTTGTCAATTTCATTACAACTGACATAAATGGATACAAGGAAATAACAGTATCCCAATTATTTCACTATTATCACATTCTATGATAATCTCATTGCTTTGAGTATTTCTTTCAATATGCATTAATCTTTGGTTTGTTACAAAAGAAAATGTAAACAATGTAGTCTGTTCATTAATATTAAAATATGCTACTAATATGGCCTATGATTTCAAAATTCACATACAGAATATGTAAAATGGGAGTTGAAAATAAGCTTTGATAAGACAAAGTAATTTGTTTATTGATGCTATGGGAGGATGTTTGAATACTAAAGGAAACGCCATTAAAAACTGTCAAGTAATTAAATATCTTTGAATCAGGAATTTTAATGCCTGAGAACTTGCTTTAGTAAGCTGCCAAGCTGCAAAAAGGGTGAAGTGTGACTGTGAAGGATGAAAATCAATTAACTTATACCATGAGAATGGGCTACAAAGTTTTGAGGCTGCAGCATATCCCAAACATAGCCATTACTTAACAGCAGCTTTTAACATACAAAACTTAGACCAGTATTCCAGAATATTTTTATAAGAGTTTTGGTACAGCTTAAGTTATGTTCAGGCCTTATCAGTATTCCAGATTGTTAGTTAAGCCATAGCCGATGCTTTATTCTTAGACCACTAATTTTGTTGATTTATCATTGGCGCAAATGAAACCTGTGCAGCATACATATTATTTAGCCGTAGCTAGTAGAATGACGACCAGCCATGAACAAAAAGACACGTCCAGATCGTTATACATCGCAATGTAATTATTTATCAAGAAATTATAAAACCATCATATTTTAGCTGTTTTGCAAATAAAAGTAGATGTCAGCTTCCATCAATATAAACAATACAAAACACATAATCCCTGAAAAGGTATATATATTTTATGTATTCAGACGCAATTACAAGTAGTGTTAGCGCAATTGATAGACGTTAGGCTACTACCAAAATATTTTGGTTTCAAATCCCAGTCTGTGCAATTTTTTTATTGGTTTTTATATTTTTACACATTATGTTCAATTACGTCTATTTAAGTAACTTTGCTAAGCATTTAAATACCTAACACTAGATTGCTACAGTGGTGATTATTTGACACCTACTATTAATGTATGAAAGGCATTTTATGTTTCTCTTTTGTCGTCGGAGTTATTTTTTTTACTATCTCCAATGATGTGGTGACAATAACATTAATGATGAATCATTTATGGTGTACTATAATTAAATTACGAACAGGAGTGTAGAAATGCAATTTCAAGGAAGCTGTAATTTATGTCCCCTTTGTTTGTATTCCCCAAGCAGCAGTGCCATCTCAGCTTCCATGCATTTTTAAAAGGATTGAATACAATAATGCTAAGGCCCGTTCTACAATGCACGGATATATAAGAAAACTGACTCGGAACAAGCAAACAACTTTAAATGAATTTTTAATTAGTCTACAATACAAATAAACATATAGTTTTAGTTTTACAACTTACAAAATCAAAAATGCTCAGCTGTTCCAAATTACTCATATAGGTTTTATAATGTAAAGATCCCAATTTGTATATTTATACCGTTTTTAGCATTGCGTAAATACTACTGTCTTACCATATGCACATGTTTATAAAAACAAAAATTATAATAGCCACGGCAAATCCATGTACATCGGGCAGCGTTCGTTACAATGGCCACGAAAACGAATATCAACACACCAAATACTTGTTTCCTACTGCCTACACGGATTCACGGACACGGAAGAGTTGGCAGTTGCCCAGCTTTCCTAAGTGTATCCGTATGTAATCCATGTATGTATGCATCTCATTGTAGATTGAACACTGAGTGTTTTAAGCTGGACTCTCAATCATCTGTTGCAAAACCGTCAGTCAGTCATCCATCTATTTTTTCGTCCATCACTTGAAGGCGATTCACAACAATCCATCATCCGTCAATCCTTCTATACGGCAAAATTCCGATTTGACATCTTAACTTCATGATTTTTCTTTGGTAATTTTCTAGATTAGGGGCTTTTCTGAAAATAATAAAAAAAACTCCAGAAAGTGGTATATTTCGACTCTACTAATAACGTAGAACACGAATATATTGGGGGCATAGCTTTAAAATAAGTACAACATATTTTAAAAAATTGAACAAGTTTGTGAGGTGACTGTTTCTGACAGTTTGTTTACGTTTTGAATGAAACGTTTTATGCCAACAAAAGTTGCATTAACGGGTTCTGCATAGCTTACCTTGTTGATATTCAAGACGGCGTAATGTTAAAATAAGTAGAACATATTTAAAGAAATCGCGAAAGTTGATGTTTACGCCTGTTAACGTCTGCCGCCATTAATAATGGCTACGCATAGCATATTCACGCAATCTGCCGGGCGCATAAGACATCACGAGTCATACGTTAGTATGCATGCAGGCAGCGGTCGTGGTCAGTTCGATGGTGCTTCGTTCGTGATTTAAGACGGAAAAAAAGCAAGCAAGACTACGTTTCTGCGTTATATTAGCCTATTAACGAGTGCTTCTGTATATATATTCGGCTGTAAATGAGTGTTTCAGTGCGTTATATTCGCGTATGTGGTGCTTCGTGAAAACTGTGATTTCATCTAGTGATCTGACGTTGAATGGGCCATTGACAAGAGTATGTACAACCCGCCTACATTGGTGAGTGCATTTATATTATTTGTGTGGGTTTTACGTTCCTTTAAATCCCTAAAATCCTAAATTCGTAGTTTAGTGTGAAACCCACAAATCCTATCCGGTAGCTTAACGTGCAAATGTAGTTATATTACGTAAGTCAAACAAGGCTTTTTCCGGACGTTTATACAGCACAATTTCACATTCTTTCTATACTAACCTTGGAGTATTCGTAGGTAACGCAGAACACGACTATAGTAGCGTCGTTAACGTATGACTAATTGTATAATATGTGCCCACCTAACCGAACAGAACCTAACCCCACGATGGGTGAATCACTATTTTACATTTTTAAACTAACCTAGGATTGTAGCGATTTTAACTAACCTAGGATTGTAGTTACTTAAAATAACGTAGGATTATAGGGTTCCCATGTAGTCTGTGATTGTAGGGTGTTGATCGGAGATTTTTTTAATATTGTATAATCTTATATTACTGTACAACCTTACAATCCTAGGTTAGTTTAGAGCCGTACAATCCTAGGTTAGTTTAAAAACGTAAAATAGTGATTCACCCATCGTGGAGTTAGGTTCTGTTAGGTTAGGTGGGTACATGTTAGGAAATTCGTCGTACGTTAATGCCCCTAGTATATTCGTGTTCTACGTTATTAGTAGAGTCGAAATATACCACTTTCTGGAGTTTTTTTTATTATTTTCAGAAAAGCCCCTAAACTAGAAAATTACCTTTTCTTTAGTTAAGAGGTATATTTTGGTTGAAAATACATTTTCAAAAGGGAAACATTTTAGGGAGATAATTTCTTTACGTGATAAGGATTTATACTGAACTATTGTTTACATTTTAAATTCCTGAATTTACCACTAAAAATATATACACAAAACCACCGGCTTGTCAAAGTGCGTATTCCCGTCTACGGAATATCGTCGAAAGTTAAAGTTTGAGATATCTCTGACGGTTAGAAAAAAAAATGCCACGCGATTGGTTGAAGATCACGTAGCTGCCGGACGGACGGGCGACTGACGGAAGAAACGGATGGTTGTGAGTCCACCTTAACATGCACCGTTTCCGTGATCCGTATCCGCATGTGTTGTAGAACGGGCCTATCAGCACCTCGTAGGTGAATTCGAATACAGGACTAAGTATCTAATTTTTCAATATTGTTAATAATTTGTTAATGCAATTTTATTTTCACTTCCATGTAGACTTTAAAAATAACGCATTTCTAAATCAATCTCGGCGTAACCTAAAATAATAAACATTACAGAAAACAACGCAGAATGTTACTTACATATATATTTCAGATTTTTAGCTCTTATATTATTTATCAACCACTATTTTCTCTTGTGCGGATGTCATAAGTAAGTATTCCAACCGACTCAAACCTTCATAAATTCAATACCTATCAAAGACAAAATATATCAAAAAAATTTTAAATACCAACAAAAATAACCAACCATAGATCACGTATGATAAAAGAGAATACATTTCAGCTAGGCGATTTTGGCGGGACATGAGATGGTGCTGCGAACTCACAATCTGGTAAGACAAAAACCTTAGTAGATCCCGCTCTCATTATTAAACAGAAAGTCCCGGAGCCGTCGTTTTAAAAAAGAAAAATGAAGAACTAAAAGAGCCTCAAGCATGTTTTAAAGATAAAAATTACAGGAGGAATTGTGCTAATAAAACTTATTAACAAAACGTTTAAAAACTATTCGATGTCATATTTTAGATCTCAAAAGGTCAGATAAGGGTAATCAAATACTGTATTCAATTAATGCAGGTATAATTAGAAATTGTGGAATTTTCTTCGTTTATAACTTGTATCAATGGTTCCAGAATAATCAGCTAAACAACTTGAACAAGCAGATTTAAAAAAAATTTAGTGGCATGTATATAAATATAATTTGTAGTTTTTGCTTTGACAATTTTCCTTCTGATACCACCAGGAAACCAATTTCGCTGAGTCAAGTGTATGAATAAACGACAAAAGTAGTAATGCAATCAGGTTTAACACGAACACAATAATTAGTATAAAAAATAACCTTAGGAGCTTATTTATAACACAAGTACTGCAAATGCTACAATTAATAATAACACTCATGTAAAACAACACCGAAGTAACATATTTGGCTAAATTAAGATAGAGTTAACTATATTTATAAGTTATGCTGTATGACATACATATTATAATAAATATATAAAGTATACACCATGAAAACATTCTCGCTAATTTCCCAATGAAAGTCAGTATAAAGTATCTGATTATTTTCAGGATAAAAAACCCATATGAGTGTAAAGTTCCTTCATCCTTATTACTATGTTCTGCTTTTGGCATTATTAATAAATGGGATTTTTAATTAACATTTTGTGCAGACTTTAAAGAATCTTCAAAAAGGTCTAAAATGTAACATTTAGTTGATACAACTATCAGTGAGAAAATGGGCCTAGAATGCTTCACAAAATATTGGTTAACAATGACATAAATGAGACGATAAAATTTTTTTTTTTTTTTTTGTAAGGTACATGGGAAAAAAAAGCTAAAAATGAGGCATATTTAACCATAAAATACAAACTTATTGAAGAAATGCAGATATGTCTATTTATATTTTTAAGAACATAGCTGATGTACAAATTGTCTCCAACTATTATTTATTATGTAAATTATCAGGGTTCGTTGCTTTCGAAAATATTAACTTATATAATATTTAGTTTAAATCTGACTATAAGTTGCATTTTATTAAAACTTCTGTTAATTGTTAATATAAGATGCTACTTGCCATTTTTAATATATATATATATATATAATGTTATAATTATGTATTTTCTATTTTAATAAGACAAATTTTAGGTACATTACATATTTTCTGAAAATAATTTTTATAATCTGGCATATTTAAGTCCAACTTAATATGTTTTTAATCGAACTTAATTATTACTTAAAATATTCAAATATACAGTGAAAGTCTGACTATATGTTGCATTTTCTAAGAACTCCTGTAAATTGTGATGTGTAGGAGGTTCCAGGGTTGTTTCCTGCCTTCCTGGCTTACCAGGTTTAGGCGAAAACTCAGTGAGCATGAGTTAGTGAGGGTCGTGTGGTCGATGGCCTATGGGTCCCTGGAATCCTCTGTTGATCTGTGGTGCTTATGAATGATGAACTTACTAATAATTGCACATTCCTAGTGGTTTCACTCTTTATACTGGTCAGGTTGTAGGCCACCTCACACACACTACTTAAACTAGCTATGTGATCTGCCGTTGCTGTTAAATAAGGGCCAAAGACATGAAAATTGGGTGCAGTTACATGGTACATGTTAAGTCCTGTAAAGATTACAGAAAGACAGATGGTCGTCCCCTCTGCAAGAATTAATCAAAAGGATCATATCATAAGAAAATAATATTGAATTGAAAGTGATTTCAGCTTAAAATGAATGTGCCAAGGAGGTCCGTGCGAAGTGACACTCTCATGCTACCGACTGGGTCGAGTGCTGAAGTCAGACTAAAATCATAGTGACAGCTTCTGCTAATAGTGGTTGAAGCCGGCACCAAAAATTTAGTGAAAAATAACATAAACCTTATTAGTGCTTATTAATATGCTACAAAATTCGATTTAATGGTGAGCAACATGTTGGTGACTTCCCGCGATTAATATAGTGTTGATTAAGTTTGTGACAGTGATGTCACTGGCGATGTCACCACACTAGAAACATGAAGTACAACCTGTAAGGCCATTATAGGCAGTCTACTGTGAAGAAAAAACATATTTGTCCTTTCAAACATTTATCATAATAAACATACTAAAATTGACTGGAATAATGGTAACCTAAAAATACTTCTAAGTCTCCGGTAAGATTTGCAAGTGTATTTAGTTTCCGGTATGTTTCACCTATGGGTGGGTTAGAAGAGTCGATCCCTGAAAAGGGGTGGGGGTTGCCATGCTCCTTTATGGTTTTAATAAATTAATGAATTTAAATTATTTAGCTAAGGCAATTTTGAGACTTTGTATTGCTTCGGGATTAGATTCTACACTGTTTAACTATACTTGGGATCATGTGGCAATGATATCCCAGCCAGCAAGCTCGTCGACATCACGCAGGTGGGAAGGATGCCAAGGTCGTTCCACGAACTGCACCCAAGTTTCCTCCAATAGCCAGGGAGCCTGATGGCTATGGCTTTTGGGGTGACACTTTTTATTTTAATCAAATAGTTGCCTCTTGAGGTAAATAAAATAAGACAGTCACTTGAGTCAAGTAGTACATGATGACAAGGCGGGTGTGTTCCGCTCTCACCAACCCATACTGACATACTTGCGGCAGAATGTTCACTTCGACTCAGTGTCGGATAGGTGGTGCAAGAGACTGCAGAAGTGCAAGTAGTCACAATAGCACACATGAACGTGTGGTTGACTTCAAACACCACCTCTTCGGTGACAATTTGACATCGCAGTCCCCCAGGTGAACCATGATGACATCAGGCAAAACACATGTGATGGGTGGCTGGATCCGGTTAGGCGGTGTCAGCTGGAAAGCTTTACGTGAGCAGTGCATAACACTGGCTACTGGTGGCGCAGGATCATCACCCTGGCGGTGTTGACGAGCCGCAGCACACATGCGTGGGAGGGGGGTGGACTAGGCTGGACATGTCGGGTGGTGCAGAAGGTGTGGCAGCTTAGAGTTGTGTGGAGGGGTGGAGTCCCCCTCTTTTCCGTATCATTTTCGCTTCTGCTGCTGCAGGTGCGTGGCACAGACGTATCTGCGGTGATGACGATGGAGCAGGAGAATATACTGACATTCAGACAGTCTAGGCTAGATACACTCTCCCCACTGGCGTGCTGTGCATAACACAACATGGTGTCCGCTTATGAGTGAAGTCTCCCAAGTCATCGTGGCACAGTTGGCATGTCCAGGAAGTGGACATGTGAATACTAAAAGAAACGCACCCAGCACTTACGGCCTGTCCGTGACCTTTGCAGGAAAATGACCTAAGTCAGTGTGATATTATGGAGATATGCAGTAGCATTAAAATCTCTGGTGAGAGTGAAGGTGGTACTCCCCTCGGTACTGAAAAGAAATCAAAGGTTTCGGTTAATAATGTTACTATTGTAATGAAGTGAGATCAGCCTAAATGATGGCACTGAGGGGGCTCAAGAAGCGGACAATCAACGCTGCTGGTCTGGCTCATGTGCAGAGGCGAACTGGCTGAATAGCGTGGGTGTCCACTACAGGTTGTGTGAACCGACGCTAAACACCGAGTGTTAAAAATGATATAAGCACTATATGGCATTATTGCACTGATGAAAAATTATGTATATTAAAGGAAACACATTGATGACGCCCCCATTGATAAACAAATGTATATGAAGCTTGATGTTGTGAAGTCTAAATAAAACTAAATAACTTTTAAGCTAAACATCACTAAATAAAACTTTACTGTGATGGAGGCCTTTATAGGCAGTCTCCCTTTATCAAAACACAATTACCCTCTTATAAACAGACCTTGGATACACTTTTATGCTTCATTGTGAAAAGTCTCTGTATTCCATTTCCCATTATGTATTTGCATTTCACTTCCTACAGTGTTGCCAGATTGCCATCTCCTGAAAGGATGCACGAGTCCACCTGGGCAAAGGGTGTGGGTTGCCATGCTCGATGGCCCTTAACACAATAAAACCCACCCCTGACTGTAGATTTAATTGAGATGAATATGTGTGATATGTTTTAAAAAATGCTGTGTACTATTGGTTGCACTTTGGGGTACTTAGCACTTTAGTTGACGTCACATGGCGGTGTGATAAGTCGAGGTTGCGGCGAGAGCCGCTATGACTTAAAGACCAATGGCCTGTGCACCCAACGGCTGTGGCTTTGGCGTAAACACCATTTTGGATCGCCTACTAAATAATTATAAGAGTTACCTCTTGTATTAAATAAATTGAGTCACATAGTACCTGTTGGCAAGAAGATGCAAATTTCGTTCCTGTAGATCTGCACTACACACTCTCGGCCTGATGTTATTTTTGCGGCTCGCTGCAGCTGGTACAGTTGAGGTTACTGCAGTGGTCAGAGTGGGCACTAGGAGCTCGTGGACACGTTGTTCACGTTAATTCTTTACGTGTGCATGGCACCGCATAGTCATTTATGATTGACAGCTGTTTGGGAGTTGGTCGGCTGCAATTTTCGTCAACCAAATTTCCGAGAAATTATATACAAGGTTTTCCTATGTGGAACATCAAGTTTGGGAATGTCACTTTTTTTTATGGCTAGTCCTTCTAAAACTAGTGACCGGTGATTGATATGGTCCTCCCACATCTCTCGCCATGCCACTACATCATCCAAGTACGCGAGGGCGAATTCACCTAAATACCTGTAGAGTACACTGACTATCATAGCCTGAAATGTTGCTGGCGCTCATTAAAACCCGAAAGACATTGCACAGAATTAGAATCTCTGCCCATGTGGTGCCGGAAAAGGTGTGTTGTGATGGTCCTCTGGTTTGATTGGCAATTACTAGTACCAGCTGCGGAGGTCCAGTTAAGTCGTGATTTTTGCTTTTCCGAGTGTATGTAATGCATCTTTGACACTTATGTAGGTTGGCAGTGCGCTCTTTGTTATTAGGTTGATTGGCCTAATGTCTACACAAAACTCCATGTCCCATTTTTATTTGGTGCTAGTGTTGCGGCACTAATGTAATGGCTGTGGGTGGGTTCAATAATGCCCTCAGTTAACATTTATTTGATTTGTGGTTTAATGATCATGCATTTGTATGGCTGGTAACTGCACGGAGCAGCGTAGATTGGTCGCTCGTGTTCCAATGGTAATTCGTGTTCAGCTACTGTGGTGCACTGTAAAGGGTCAGCTGCCACAAATATGTCGCCCTGCTCATGCAGTATTCTTGTGAAACTCTGGTATTACGGCATGATCAAGTTAGTCCAACTGGACAACGGGTGCACAACTTTTGGTTCTTGGTTCGAGTTCATACACATTTCGTCACTCTTTTGGCCAAAATGAATTCTACATGATGCTTGCTCTACAATGGTGATTTGTTCAGTGAGCCAGGGAATACCCAGTATGGCATTCTCATGTAGGTCATGTAGGACACAAGAGCCATGGTGGTGGTCTACACATCGTGTATTCGGACTGTTATTGTTGTCTCTCCCATGGTTTCCCTGTGTGCTGCCATGTTGCGAGTTGTAGAACTTTTGTTGCCTGATTAAGTTTACTGACATCGACAAACCCAACATGCACAAAGTTGTGTGATTCTGCAGTGTCGACCATTACATGAGATAACTTATTGTACAAAGTAACTGGTATTCTGATAATTTGGTGATTTCCTTTAGTTACTTGTTGTATCAGGATCACTTGAGGTGCTGGTGTTAAGTTTTCGACTGTGACCCAGGGGCAGTGATCATCGAACTCTCATACCCCGATGTGCCATTTCCTGCCTGTGGGGCTTAACTTTTTGTTGGTGGGTTCTCCTTTGTATTTCGCTTCGGGCAGTCGTTATGCCAGTGGAACTGCTGCCCCTCACATTATCTGCATGCGAAAGAACGATACCCCTTGCCAGTGTGGGTACTCGCAGTGGCCTCGCCCAGCATGGTTGATCCCACGGGTGCAGGTGTTGCTGCACGGTGGTGGTCAGTGTACTTGCGGGTAGGTAAGTGATGACCTGGTTTTGCCACGAACAGTTGATGTATGCATGGCCCTGCTACCTTGCTGTGTGTCATGCGAGCAGCGTGGGGAAATCCCAATCTGCTCACATCGCAGAGTGTCATGATCCCTAACTGTTTGGTCTAGCAATGCGGCGGTTCGCATAAAGGCTTCAATGCTGCCGTGAATTAAGTGGGCTAGAGCTAGTCTGTTTTCCCATGGCACTGTGGCTGCTACTACTTCCAGCACTTCAATTTCCCACATTTGCAGGTGAAAATGCCTGATAAAATAATTTTTCCTGGTTGCAAAACTCTTCAAGTATTCCCATGATTTTTTATTTCTAGAACAGGGCAGCTTTGAGCTTGCAGGGAGGAATCAGTATTGGCAAAGAGACACTGAAGCCCATTCCAGAACTCGCTTCACTGCATACCATAATGGTTTATTGTGCGCCACCATACACATTCGTCTCCTATCAGTTGTTCTCCTACACAATTTGGCCACTCTTGCTCACACACTCCATACATTGTTAAATGTCCTGTGAAGTTTCACAGGAACACCTGCGGGTCCTCATTGGGCAGCCCAGAAAAAGTGAGCAGCGACTGAAAGCGGGGTTGCTGTTGGTGTTGCTGTTGAGGCTGTTGACTGTGGTTGGTGCAGGTTGCACTGCCCAAGGTGCTGCAGCTGTTGTTGCCAATGGGCTACATTAGTGACTGACCATGTCTGTGCACACGGCTGGTGGGTGTGGCACTATCAGCTGTGATGCATAGGTGCACTGCGCCCATCGAAATCTGTTGGCCGCTACATTCAACATGTGCCGCTTGGTCGTGAACTGCCAATGAGTGATTCTTCCGTAGTACTCACATGCCACTGTTTATGAATTACCATGTTTGCACATGTACTGGTGACGATGGCGTTGTGACATCACTTCTCCCATGATAAAGTCAGAGGGTGAATGTGTCATGGGTAATAATGTTTTTATACAAATTGGGCACAAAATGTTTTCATTTCGGTAGACTGTGGCTTGTTCACTTCCGATAAAGCACTTGGTCTTAGTAAACGTTGGTGCAGTTTACACACAGAACTGTCCAGTCTCCGATGCCTACATATTTGATTTTTTTTAACACCGTTGATTTGGAAAAATTTTCAAGATTGTGTCAAAGAAAAGTTGTGTTTGTGGAGGAGCTGAACACTTAAACACATAACTCGTGACAGGGCCGATGGTGCCTCGGACCGCTCGCAGTCTGGTACAGTTTGCCTACAGTTAACCCCTCTGGCCATCAGCGGTGCAGCTCCAGGCCCGCCTGACACGTTCGCGGTTGTCCTTGCGACTGTCGTCTTCGAGATGCCTCGTGTTAGCTGGTTCGCGACAAGCGGAACGTGTTACACACGAGCAAGGGTCGTACACACTTCAAGCATAATGTTCTGTTTGTGCCATTTCTGGTGCACCAGTTCATATGGCATCTCGCGAAGTCCAGCTCGTCCAGGAGGTTCGGCATGCGGGATGTCTTGGTGAGAGCTGTGGTTGCCTCGGGGTTCCCAGCAGGGGAAAGGATACCATTATGTCCTGGGGTAGAGGTGACCAAGCTCGCATACACCTTCGTGGTGGTCTATCACATTTCACCCGCCCGTGCTGGAATGTGGAAGGGGGTAGTGTCTGTTTTTCTGGCTTGACATGTGTCCACAATGGCGGCGCTCGGGATGCTCCTTTGTCTGGCACTGTCCCAAATTGCGTGAATGTACGAAACATGAAATTTGATATTCTGAGGTCCGAAATTAATTTGAATAGATTTTTGTGGAGAGAGCACACACTTAGAAACATAGTTCAAGTCAATTGTTAATATAAGGCAATGAGTTAATAGCCTTCCACAATATGATATTTTACTTCAGTCTTTATTGAATTCAATTAATTTAAAGCTATATGATGGCATACGAATGTCATAATCGCAGTCATTTTCTCATTCAATTTCTACAATTTATCATTTTCCTTCATAATTTTCGTTTTGAAAATATTCTATATTTTCTTGAATCCTAAATTTCATCCATTGATCATAGTGTGTCTGGCAAAATAAATTGAAGTATTCTCATAATAATAAAAGAGATGTGTTTACGCATTTTACAGTTGTTACATAATAAGGACACCTATTTTTTTAAAGGAAATGTAAAAATACGAATAAAATTTGATGTAGTTTAACTACCTATTTTCGCATCGTGCCGGAGTCGCAAATACTTCTTAAAATATACTTACCTTTTTCACTGGTTTTGTAAAGAAGTTTGTAATAAATTTTCATGTAAAGACTTGAGACCTTATCGAATACAATTCGTTGAAAAGCAAATAAAGTGATATAATATTCAATAAATATATGATGGCAGGAAATAGCATTTAGCTCTCTCTCTCTCTCTCTCTCTCTCTCTCTATCTCTTATATATATATATATATATATATGTGTGTGTGTGTGTGTGTGTATGTATATATGTATATATATACACACACTTGAGTACCTTTGTTTTAATAAGTTGCAATTTTATTTCTCAGGTGTAGCTGTAGTTTGTAACAAATCCACTGGATTTGATTACTATTGATTTTTAACGAGACTGCTGCGTTTCTGTGATTCAGTTTTACTTTCAGGATTCTACTTTAATCATTAGATCTCTGTTTAGTGTTAACCTTTAAATTGTTATACTTTATTTAATACTGTTATAATTCGAGCAACAATTAAGTTATGTGGCTTTTTGATGTTCAGAATGCACACAGAATTAATCGCAATATAATTGACGCAAAAATTAAGTTATTATCTTGGTTTTAACTTATGTTTGTAAATAATGTACGATCAGTATTAAGTCTGGTAATACTGTACACTATCAGCAGTTTGTATGTGTGCGAATAATTAAAGTTAAATATGATACACGACTTTCAAAACTCATTTTTTGATGTGTATACATGCTTTGCCATTGCAATCGCAGGCCTACATCACACAGCACAACTACATGCCACGTCTTTCGCATGTTGCACGCTTGCCTGTAATATTGTTAAAGATCTGTCCAATATTCTCTTTTATGGTATTTGCTTTGATCGCCATTTCTCATGTAACGATTCTTGAACGTACACAGGGCTCCTCCACTAGTCGAGCTACTAACTACTCGTCTGTTACTTCACCTAGCACACAGGATTTGTTTACACATTTTTCTATTGCTAGGTGAAGGAGCGTGATGTCCTGGTTGCCAAATGGTGTGTTATTAATCGAAATGCATGTCATTTGAAAGCAGGTGTGTAATTTATTATGTATTCACACATTTGAGTGGATTTGTGTGTAATTTTAATTATTATTTTTTCTAAAATCCTTTTACAGCAATAGGTAAATATACTTTTCTAAGAGAAAGTTTGGGAGGGTGTTGTCGATCCTGGGATTTTAGGTTCGGGGCTTTAACGAACTATTATATTCTCTTCACGACCAAGCTACCACCGATCAGTTTTATACTGTATTACATCAGACGTTCTTCTGTGCGGTTTAAACTGAAGTTGCGCGTTGTAACTAAAAATTTACCAGTGGTATTCAGTTTGTCGGGAATGTGAATGTTTTATGGAATGAGAATGAGTTAGTTGCATGTTATCATTATAGGCAGGAGCCTTCATGATGGATAAATGAATTGTAAAAAAGCGAAAAGTAGGTGATACAAACAGTGGTGAAACATCCCTGGTTGATGGTGCAGGCCCTAGTAAAATTATGGAAAAAAACTGACATTTTGCAGGAACAGGTAAAAAAAACTTTTGTTTATGTGTCGGTTTTATAGAATAGGTTTCATATCCACTTTTTAAAGATTGGTTAGTATAGAAAATCCCTAAAGATGCAAAGAAAGGCAATATAATGCGTTACACATTATATTGCATTTTGGAAAGTCTGCGACACTAATTTATAGTACACAAGTATGATGTTTTTCGTCACAGTTAATCAGAAAAACAAAAAAAAATATAAAAAAATATCGCTAAAATACATAAAATGAAACAAATGGTCATTTTATAAATGCAGTGCTGTTATATATTATAAGTTATATATTATGATGAAAATGACAGTACCGTAAAACTATCAGGCGTACAACCTTGCTTCTGCAATTTTTTCCTCAACATTTGAGGCTTTATTGTTAAAACATGATTACATATTTATGATTAAAAGTACTGTCCGTCGCTAGCCACTACATTTCCCCATCTATCTGGCAATTTTCGGATACCATCTCGAAAAAACTATGCAACTTTTGAGGCGACCCACGAATAGATCCATTTTTTGACTTCTTCATACCAGCGGAAATGCTGATCAGCCAGGCCATGTGCCATCGATTGAAACAAATGGTAGTCGGAAGGAGCAACGTCTGGAGAGTACGGCGGGTGGGGTAAGACCTCCCATTTCAGTGTTGCCACATATGTCTTGACCGAACTTGCGACAAGTGGCCGAGCATTGTCATGCTGGAGGATAACTTTATCGTGTCTCTCTTTGTACTGTGGCCGTTTCTCCTTCTAAGCTCGGCTCAAACGCATAAAATGCGATGTTGAAACCCCTTCCGATTCTGTCTTTGAAGCAGCTGTTCACAAGCAAAGAAACGCCATGTACTATCTCTTGGTTGCAACCCGTACGGAACCCAATTTCCTTGCTTCTGAATCATTCCCATGGCTTTGAGGCATTTTGAAATGGCTTGTTGCATCACTCCCAATGATTCTGCCAATTCTTCTTGCATTTGGCATTAGTCTTCAACAAGTAATGCCTCCATTAGATGAATCTTCGAAACATTTCTCTCTTCCACCGCCATGCCGGTCCTAGACATCAAAATCACCACTCTTAAAGCATTGAACCACTCACGACACGTTCCTTCACTAAGAGCAGCCTCACCGTACGTTTTCTTGAAATGGAAGCAGAAAATCAACAATTCCCGCTCATACCGAGCATTTGGCTCGCAAACTGACATCTCCGCTCGAATATAAATTTATGATGCAAACACAAATCACTAATGTGGTGATGTCGTTATGTTTACAGATGTCCAACCTTACTGTGTGACATTATTGATCTACGTATTTCCACCAGCACTTACTGCTGCAGCTATCGATAGAAAAATGGCAGAAGCAAAGTTGTACACCTGATAGATTTTATGAAATGGTGGATTCAAGTTCTGGCACTACTGGCAATCTGTTTAACTGCCTAACACAAAGTTTACTTAAAAATATATATTCCATTATCAAATCTGATTGGGTTCGCTTGTGATAAAACCTATATTATGGCAGGAGCAAACCATTCTGTTTTCTCTCTTCTTAAACATGATATTTCTGACTGACTGGTGCTCTTGCCACGTGATTCGTCTTGTAGCATGTAGTGCCTGTTTAAAGCTTCCTTGATCTTTTGAGCATTTGCTCTGAAACTCAGACTCTCATTTTAGTAGCAGTTATTGTAGGCAGCAATAGTTAAAAGAATTTCAGGTGTTTTTTCATGGTAAATTCACAAAATACTGTCTCCTGCAACTGTTCGTTGGTTATCACTTAAAGCTTGTGTTGACCGAGTTCTTGAGCAATATTCAGTTATAAAATTCTACTGAAGGGAAACTGTTTATAACGATTCATCAAAAACACTGGAAGAAATGCTCGTAACTATGGACAATCCCTTTACTCAACTATACCTTAAATTTTTTGTCTAAGTAGCGTACCGGCTTGGCTTCGACCAGGTGCAATTGAGTTTTACAGTGATACACTAATAAATAAATTGGGAAAAGACAATTCAATGACGTGAAAATAGAATTATAAAATAATGCTATGTTGGACTAAGTTTTAACTGATTACCGCAACCCAAAAGGAAGGAAATATTTTTTACCCGATAGCCAAGAAGTAGGGTATTGTTTTTGGAGTGTGTCTGTGCAACTATCGCGTAGGTACCACATTTTCGCTTACCAGCGTCGATGTATGAAAATCAAAATGTGAGTTTCACAAAGTGTAGCTTTAGAAATAAGTGTACCTAGGTACTACTTTTTTCGCTTGGCTGAGAGATCTTAATCGATCGCCAAAGTCAAGCAACATTGCCAGCAGCACACATTTGGATGGGTGACCATTTAGAGGCATAACATCTGAGCGCTTCCGGGCTTCGGAGGGCATATTAAATATTCATTCCCGGTTGATATCGATTGATAGCAGTCGTTAAGCCATTTCAGAGTTCCTTGGGTGGCCTCATAAACTCTGACACCAGAGGAAAAAAATATTTTGGTCATGTTCCCAGCCGCTGCAGAATTACGTTTTGTTGTTATTCCACAGGATCCGTTCAATTTACCAGGATAAAAAGTATCCTATGTCTTATTCCAGGACCTAAAATACCTACATACCAAATTTCATCAAAATCCGTTCAGCTGTTATGGAGCTGAGTGGTAGCAAATATACACACACCCAGACTTTCGCATTTATAATATTAGTAGGATGTGTTAGGTCATCTTACTGACTCCAATACTACATTTCAATCGGAAGTGCCCCATACTTCATACGCCAAGTCCAGTGTTAAAAACATTGATGAGAACATTTATAGTAACATTTTGCATGTTGACTATGTGAAAAAAACTAAAGTTGAAGATGCCAAATATGACGACAAAGAGTATTTTGTGGACCCTGAAACTATTAACTTGGACATTCGAGTGCAGGAGAGTGTATAAAGACTAAAAAGTCACTCCAACATATCAAAGAAAGGCTTGCAGTATTTCTTTCAATCTTGCCTACATTTTACACAGAATTAGCAAAGGAGCTACACAAGCATTTCGGATTTCCATTTACTGATCCCCTTTTCTGCATGATCTCTACTGTTTTTTCCAGCAGTATCTTAGTCATTTCATGTACAATCATTGGCCCCAATTTTATAAATATTTCACATTCTTAACCAATTTGTGGATGTGCAAGAAGCATATAAAGAGTGGCGCAAATATTTTATGTCTGGACATTCTGAATGACTTGTATTCCTGCTAGCCATCAGAGGAATACTGGAGAATTGTTTTCAATTTCAAAATGCAGCGGTTATACAAATTTTCCCACAATAGCAAACTAATTAATATATTGTTGATTTTCCCCTTTTAAAATGCTAGTGTAAAATTTTTATTTAGTTCTCTACGAAATTGTAAATCACACAATAGAAATAAACTTGGTACAGCGAACATTGTCGCACTTCTTCACACTAAACACAGTGTCACTGTGTGGCAGGAAAGGCAGCTCCTGGAAAGCGGTGAAGATTTCAACCCGGATAAAGAAATTATTTCTAAAAATATATTGGGTAAAAAAAATTAAAATTAATTTGTGTGTAGTTTTGTGTGCAATAAATACAATACAAAAAGCAGGTACTATGCACTACAATTATGAGCTCGTGTGCACATCAATTGCATTAAAAATTCGTTGCACATTCAGCACATTCATGCATCGTGAGCCTTTGTGACCAGTTGTAACCCGTGTGCTAACGAGGGAAACTGGAAATGGTATCAAAATTTGCATTTCCGCCAGCATCGTGAATTTCACAAAGGCACAGCGTAAATGGGGACATCAATCAATAGGTTCCTTGCAGAATAAAATACTACATGTATAATTATGTACCTGGCATTGGTCGTTTCATGTAAAGTGAGATATTAGTGTCAAAAACACGTAGTGAACAAGTGCAGCCATTGCACGTTACTTTCTGGAGACGTGAAAATTAATAAATAAAGTATATGCACAATTCACCTATCAATTAATGTGATGTATTACAACATTTGAGAGAGAAATTCATAACACTTGGAAATTTGATATAAATAGTATGTCAACATCACAGGTATTTGGGCACCTGCCGTCTCTTCGGGTAAGTGTTTATGTATTCAAGGGTTCATGCATTCATCTGTCTGACGATATAATAATCGCCGTGTATACGGAATGGCAAACAGTTCCGTTGACCACCACGAATGGGACGCGAGTTATAAGGCTGGGTAAGTCACGGCCGAAAATTCCTGAGAGATTCTCGTTTCGTACCGAGGCAACACTTAGCGACTGGCGCCCTTATAAACATTCCATCAACCGAATATTATTATCTCAGCATAGGCCCTGTAACCTTGGTCGTTTCAGATATTTTTAATTAATAAAGAACCAATTGAAAATGGCCTTAGGCCATATTACAATAATTGGTTAGGCAATTTTGTATATTCATATTTCGTGATTTGTTATTTATAGGCTTCTATTTGGAACACTTCAATCGTCACGTGTTTGCATATTGGGCGGCTGTTCGTTTCAACATGGATACGTAACTCTTAAAATTTTGGACAAAAATTCCAGTGGTTCCTAAAATAATAGTTTTAACTTACAATTAAAATTACTATGCTATAAAGTCAAAATACATTTTTATAATATTTTTGTCTTCTTTACTTTATTAAATGTTTATTTCGACATTGGATTCATAATTTGTGTATTATAAAAACTTGATTTATTTACACATTTTCAATTTGTGCCATCAATATATATATGGAGGTGATTATTTATATATTTATTTATTTCGGCTTTATTTATACTGGTGTAGTTAATGCTTCAATGCCTTCTCTTACATTTAACCAGGTATAATATAATGTATATATGCGTAAACATAATGAACAAGAAAGAAATATACATAAATACTTAAATAAATTGAGGCAAAACAGAAATATGATAGCTCAAATAGATTAAATTCCAAAAATGATCTGTGGTTTCCAATTATGTACATATCTTGAGCAGGACTAGAGACAAGGGAATGTGTAAAGAAATATATATAAAAAATCAATAGTACAATAATATGGATCTACAAGAGCACAATAATGTGTACTATAAAATGCATTACCAATCAAAAATAAAAATGTGCAGAACCTACAAAGTAGCTCAGAAGAAAAGAAGTTCAATCTTAACTCAATAAAATAAATATATATATATATATAATAACCAGTTACAGATTAATAAAAATTGAATTAAGCAACTCCTTGAAATAAATTGAAGAATCGACAGCAACAAATTACACATTGATTAAAGTGAATGTATACATAAACTGGTGTTGCTAGGTCGTACAAATAGTTAAGTGGAAAAAAGTTAAACAAATTAAAATACTATGGAATAATTATGCATGTGCATGCGCATGTGTGTGTGGAATAATTGGTGCATACTCTTTATGCAATTGGCAGTACTGCTGTTAAAAGTAGTTATTGTTGTCGAATTCCCTACCTCTATGGGTAAATTATTCCATGCTCGTGCGACATAGATGGTGAAATAATTTGCATATACCTGGGTTTTGTGAGCTGGAATATTTATTCGAGGTGTATTTTTAGCACGCGTGTTAATAGTGTGATCATCCCCCAAGGCTTTCAGCAGAATATGTCAGTATTCTGGCATTGTAATATACGAGGATAGTATTATGCATGCTAGTGTGTGACTGTGGAGCTGACGTCATTCGTCCAGTCGTAACCAATTAAGTTATCAAATTAAGGAGATAGGTGATCATGTGATTTTAGGTTGAACAAAAATCGAACAAAAGAATTTTGCATGCGTTGAAGTTAACTGCCAAATTTTGCGGGATGTATCCATAAACCATGTTGCAATAATCAAAAATTGTGAATATCAGCGACTGTACCAATGTTAATTTGGCTTTAAGTGGTAGGACATTCTTAAGCCTATAAAGGTATGACCCCCGACAAACAGTGTTTATGTGATCCGACCACTAGAGTATCTCATTAAAAACAACGCCTAGCATTTTAACCTCTTTCAGCAGAGTAATGATCCCACTGCCTAGCACAATATCAGGGAAAGTCAATCTGTAACATTCAATTAAATTTCTACGAGAACCGATTATTAAACACTCTGTCTTCGCAGGATTCAATTTTAACTTATTTGTGCTGCACCAAAGGTGTGCCAATTCAAGGTCATTATTTATGTCCTTATTTAAAGAGCTGATTAGTATCAGAGAAGCAGATGAATTACAACTGGAGATAATCCACGTATAAATTATGATGACATTTTCTTAGCACTGATGATATGTCATTAAAAAATACGGAATAAAGTAGTGGCCCAAGTACACTACCCTGAGGAATGCCTAAGTTCATAGGTTGCCAGGTGGACTTTTTATCATCAATTAGTACACATTGATGATGACCCTGAAGATACGAAGTCGTCCACTGTTCTGCATTATCTGAGAAATGAAAATATAGTTTAAGTTTTTGCAAGATTATGTAATAATTTATCATATTAAAAGCTTTACTGAAATCTAATAAAACCAGTATAGTCACCTGACTTCTATGTATGGCCATTCTGATAGAATCTGCTAATATCTATAAGAGCAGTGAAGGTACTATGTCCTGTATGGAAGCAAGATTAGTAACTCTCAAATAATTTGTTGTCGTTTACATATTTATACAATATTTGATGTACTAGGTAGGCATTCTAATACTTTCAATAAAGCTGGCAAAATACTAATGAGCCAGAAATCGACTAACACAGTAGCACTGGTGCGCTCAGTAAGTGGGTTCAAAATGGCATGAACCATATGAGTCGAGTAGGTAGAGAAATTTAGCACGCCTTACCAACTGTGTGCATTTATTGCGCACTATCCTGTACTGTCCGAAACTGTCAGCTGCGGGGCATTAGTTCATATGTCCCTTTTATATCTGGAGTAAGCATTGTCACACTTTTTCATCAGCTGAATAATATCATCTGTCAACCACGGAGCAGGTGGTTTTGTTACCCGTCTAAATTTAATTGGCACCGTCATGTTGTACAAATCTGTGATCATCTGACTGAAACGGGAAATTTTCTCGTCCAAAGTGTAAATCACGTTTATTTAATGCCATGGCATCAGTACCGCATCGCTGTTCAACGTGTCCGTATCGATATTTTTAAACTCTCTATAAGTAATTGTTTTAGATTTAAATTTAGGAGCACGCAGTTTATAGGACAGGAATATAAGATCATGAAAAGAAATACCCGGAACAGCAGTCTGTCTGTGCATTAGAATAAGTTTGGGATTAGAGGTAAACATTAGGTCAATCCAGGCTTTGTCGTGAGTAGCATCAAGTGGCCAGACTGTAATATTCATACACGACAAGGTAGCTAGTAGTTTATTTGCTTAATTTGTGTTAGACAGAAGATTTATATTGAAGTCTCCCATAATAATGAAGTGGTTGTAACCAGCAATAAAATTTGACAACGTTTCTTCAAAGTCGGACAGATCTGCCGCCTTCGATGGCCGATAAACTACTGCAATTAAACTTTATTCTGTGGAATTGTTAACTCAATGATGATAAATTCTGGCCTTCCTACGTACCCGGAAGGTGACGATGAGAGAATCTTATGTTTAATATTATCCTTAACATAAATGGCCACTCCACCACCACCTTTATTAATACGGTCATTGCACACAATTAGATAACCAGGTACCCTAACGAGTCTCTATGAAAGACTAGGTTTTAACCATGATTCACGTATTAAAATTGCATATATAGAGAGTGGCGTAAAAATTCTCCTCACTCCATCAATGTGAAGCAGCAAAGACTGGGCATTGATGTGAGAAACCTGCAAACAGTCAGAATAGGGAGAAAGATGTATGTCTGAGGGTCAGCTGTTGAGTACGGACACTGTTGGAAACCGCAGATGGCAGGACTCGACAACACTACATCACTGTTAGGAGGGCTGCCCATCACAGAAAGTTTAAAAACTGAATAACTCACCTAGTTCGTTGCCGACGATTCCACAAACCATAAACTTAGAAGCCATATTTATACAAACGCACATAATACACACATGCACATAGCTTGAAGCAACACAGAAAAATATTAGATGTTAGGGATTAAAAATAATTACTCATAAGTAGCTTAAAGACTAAAATAAACTTATATTAGTGCATAAATAAAGTTGCACAAGGAGTTTAAGTTGCACACAGGCATAGGAAATTACCAAAGTATCAAAGAAAATACTAAAAAAAAAAAAAAATTAATAAGTTCAGTTGCTTATTAGCAGCTTAAAGATTAATAGAAACTAAACTTAAAACGTTGAGGATATGTCTATACTGATAACGAGCAATCAGTCTACTTCATTTTGCCGTCTTAAGTTATTCTGACCTAGAAATTTGGAAACGGAGTGCACTTCTTTTAATAACAATCCTACCATCTGCAGTCCAAAGATTGTGTAGGCCATACTTCGCAATGGCGGCATTCAGCAGTGCAAGGAGTTCCACCGTGAGGTCCTCGCGAATGATCACACAACTTTTGATAGGAAGCGTTTCGCGCGGAACACTTCATTACGCCGGCGATAAGAAGTGAATTTCACAATTATTGGACGAGGCTTACCTTCATTTTTAGCACCAACACGATGACTTCTATCGATGTCATTAATGTTGACATGCGGTAGCTGTGGCTTGTTGTGAACCACATCGAGAATAAGTGCGTCGTTATCTTCTTTCTCGCTCTCCGGGATGCCGAACATACATAGGTTGGATCACCGTTGATATTGTTCAAGCTCGTCTTGTGCAAGGAAATGCTAGCGCTTCGCCTCTCGCAGTGATTCTTTTATCTTCCGTAAGTCTCCCCTGAGTGTGTTCGTCTCCTCCAGGTTAAATTAAATAGTTTCTTTAAGTTTACGAATGACTGCTTCTGAGACTGCAGCGGTAACTGCTTCCACAATCACACTTACTATGTCTTTGGAGCTAAGAAGATCCTTGACCCGGTCTTGTACTAACCGCTCCAGCTGACGCATCTCTACCTGCTTCGCAGTCATGGCACACAAGTAGATACTGAATATCTTTAAAAATGTCTGCGAAGATGAACGTTTCAAACAATTTTTCTTCTACACTTACGAAGTAAGTCACCTTCGCAACAACCTGCATAAGTTACGAGAAGTTATGCTGTGTAATTCATTTGCTAGAGCCTTAAGACAGCAAGAGCGAAGTCCCGACCGACTGCCCACAATCCACCATGTTGAAAAGTTACATGTAATAATATTTAGCTTAAAAGTTAGCAAAGTGCAAAACGAAATCAAATTAAAATAAATACGTTGTTATTGTTGTCCATTAAATTAGATTATATAATCATTTGTTAAGAAATATTGACAATTGGAAAACACTCTTTTTATGTATTGTATCAGCTAACCGTAATGCAATGTTATTTAAACACGAGTTAATTGTGACGGGTGTGACGAATTCAAAGGAAATGCTTCTATTGTCTTTGATAAAATGTGTTCGACATACAAATGTAAATTGTTTGTATTGAAGTATATTTTTAACCTCGGGGTCGTATATCTTGCCACGAAATTCTGGCAACACTTGTGACATCATTGCTAACCCAAAGTGTAAATGTTTACAATGGCTCACATTAATATTCGGCCACCGATGATTATCGCAGTTCCGTGGCATTATGTTACATTAGAAATTAATATAAACATAAAGCATATTGCGCAATCATTTTTTTGTACTTTAAATTAAATGCAACAGTAGCCAATAACTGAAATGAACAATGCAAGTTAATGAAACACGTTATTTTTCCTCGCGTGCTGCATCAGTATGTCACTTTAATATTCCGCCAGTTGTGGTGGGTGCGTCGTAAAAGCATGATACACATTGTGTTCGTACCTCGTGCCATTGCCTGCACACTCTCTGCGCTGAGAGGTTGTATTGGGTAGTTCTGTTGGCTGCATCAGTCACGCAAATGGGACGTAGGGACAATAATATAATGTTTGAACAGCGGCAGCTGGTAATTTTTCTTCATTCAAAGAAGAAATCTCAACGATAAATAGCGGAGCATTTTAATCTGCTGAGTTCCACTGCCGGAGATATCATAACAATGTTTGAGAAGGAATATAGAATAGATTCTATGCCTCAAAAATGACAGCCAAAGAAACTAAGCGAGAGGGAAGAACGTCTAGTAATCAATAAAATAAAGAAAGATCCGAAAATTAGTGCTAGCAAACTTACTACGTTGGTACGCAATAAATGTGGAAAGATCATCCATCCAGAAAACATACGACGAGTTGTCAGAAGAACGGGATATAATGGCAGGGTGCCTAGAAAGAAGCCTGTTATTAATGAGGTGAATAGAATAAAACGATTTAAGTTCACAAAAGACCACGCTGAGAAAGATGAAAGCTGGTGGAATGATGTTATTTTTGCGGATGAGTCGAAAATTAATGTTTTTGGTTCTGATCGCAGGGTAACAGTATGGTGCAAGCCATTGAGAAACTAAAACCTGGGATCTTACAACCTACAGTGAAATACGATGGAGGTAGTAATATGATCTAGGGCTGTACATCTGCAGCAGGTGTTGGAGAGGCGGTACGTGTTGATGGAACAATGAAAAAGGAAGACTGTCTCAACATCCTGAAAAAAAAACCTTCACAAGGGTGCTGAAATACCGGACATTTGGAACACGTTTACATTCTACCAATATAATGACCCAAAACACAGGTCGTACATTGTCAAGAGCTGGATTTTGTATAACAGTCCCAAAGTCATTAACATACCTCCTTAATCACCCGATCTGAATCCCATAGAATATCTGTGGAATGAACTCAAAAGAAGTCTGAGGACTACCACAAGTAGGTCCACAAAAGAATTAGAGAAAAGTCCCAAGGAAGAATGGAGTAAGATTGGCTCCGAATATACCAGGAAAATAAATGCTAATATGCCACAACACCTACGAGAAGAAATTTAACGGAATGGCCATGCTCCCAGATACTAAAAGATTGTTTAGTATGCGAAGATGATTATGTTTGTGTTTGAATGATGATGGCCTAATATTAAAGTGGCGTACTTATGCAGCATGGGAAGACAAAATCATATTGTATTTAACATACAATATGATTTTGTCTTCCCATGCTGCATTGCTCATTTCAGTTATTAGCTACTGCTATATTTCATTTGAAGCACACAAAAATGATTGTGCAGTATGTTTTATGTTTATCTTAATTTTAATTGTAACATAGGACCATGAAACTGCAATAATTATCGGAGACCGAATATTAATGTGAGCCATTGTACATCGAACCTGTTGCTAGGCAAATAACACATGATCTGCAGAAAATGTTTGTTTTTATTGTTGCATGTCGTGAAAATACTTCATTTTGTTACAATTGTTTTCCTGAGGAGCAAAATATGACAGAAAAACTTGAAAGTTTGGCACAAGTATTGACAAAGAGAATTGTTTTGCAAGTGTTCCCACCTTCAACAACCAGTGTACAAATATTGTCATTATTTATTATTGGTGGCAGTCATAATTTCCAGGGGCGAATGTAGTTGCTTAATTCCCATCATATCGGCAAAGAATATGAATTTTGCTACATTGATGTGTTCTTATTTTATTTACCTTAATGCATTTTAAGTTGGCTTAGGTAGAAGTTCATACTGAAATTCCAATACAGTGGAGTCTCCATCATCCGTCAGTCTCGGAGCCGTCACCGTGACGGTTGAGAGAATAGACGGATAATAGAAATGCCCCCTCCCCTTTTCCCAAGACACGACAGATACTAGCGATAATAATGTGTACGATATTTAGCACTATATTTTAAACAGGTAGCAATCAATAGAAGTATCACTGGCTTTTGTTGCTGCATTGTTGCGTACTTTAAGTAGGAATAATATCTGTGTAGCGTTCGCCTCTTCTTGTTGCTCATACCAGTAAATGCACTTGGAAAACATGTTTTCGGCGTCACTGTGGCTAATTATTTTGGGGCAATCCTTGAGTGTATCATCCTCTTCTCCTTCACTTAAACATTCTACCTCCTGTGTTGCACTTAATACAAATTCCTCATCATTTAATATTTCAAAGCCTCCATCTAATCTGTCAATACCCAGCCATTCCCTTACTTCACCTATTGATGTGTTTTCTCCACCTGGAATCCCTTGACACAGGAGTAAAATTTCCTCATAATTTCGACATTCGTTTATAGCCTCATTCTCGTTTACAGTCCCGGGCCACATTTTGTTCCATCCCTTTTTTTAATGTTTTTTTCTGGTATATCTTGCCAGGCTTCAGCGACATTAAAAATTGCGTCTTTAATAGTGTATGACCTCCAAAACTGCTTTACACTTATTAATTCATCCCCAACACAAACTAATTTTTGAATAAAGCATTTTCGATAACGTCGCTTCCTGCTTTCAATAATACCCTGATCCATGGGCTGAATTAGTGGGGTAGTGTTAGAAGGCAAAAAGTGGCATGTAATTTTTCCTTCATCACTTTGTAAGTCATGAGAAGGATGAGTTGGCGCATTGTCCATTAATAACATGGCTTATTCAGGCAATCCGACCGATTTTAAATGTGATATTACATTTGGCACAAACACACTGTGGAACCACTCATTAAATATATCCTGGCTCATCCAGGCATTTATTTGTGCATAATATTTGGCAGGTAAGATGTCTAAATTCATATTTTTGAAAGCTCGAGGCTTTTTAGATTTCCCTATGATTAGTAAAGGAAACCTATGTCTACCATTTGCATTCGCACACACCATGACAGCTATGCAGTCTTTTTGCATTTTAAAACCAGGTGCAGATTTTTCCGATAAGGAGGCTAAGGTTTTCACGGGAAGTGCTTTCCAATTTAGGCCAGATTCGTCACAGTTGTAAACCTGCTCTCTGACCAAATTCTATCTTATATTTTTTTCATTAGTTTTTGCCGTTATTCTACAATGACTGCACTATCAGCGCTTAGTTTTTCACCCGATATGTCCAACTGCCTTATGCCATGTCTACCCTTAAATTTATCTAGCCAACCTATACTAGTCTTAAATTAAGGATCCCCATCAAGCTTCTTGTTCATCTCGATAGCTTTAGCCATTATTATGGGCCTAGAAACTGGTATCCTTTGACTGCGGGCTTGAATGAACCACTGGTACATTACTGTATCCAGTTGGTCCAGTTTTGCTGGCTTCGTCGTTTTTCTTAGTTTGACATCTCCGTCTGTCGTTTGCATTTTTGAAACATGACTTTAGATTTCATCCGCATATTTCTTAATATCATTTACTGTCGTCCGCCCGATTTCATATAGTGGAGCGATACTCGTCGCGCTTTCTCCTTTACGCAGTCGTTTTATAATTTCAAGTTTTTGAGAAAGTCCCAATACAACACGTTTCCGTTTCTCAGACATTTTTAAACACACTACACTTTGACAACAAACTGAGGACAATGACTTGCTGACTAAGTGACTTCCACTACTGAACTGACAGTAGGAATGGGAGGGCGAATGAGTGTCTAGGAATTCCGGTAGGGTGGTGAGAAAGATGGAACGAAGTTCATATGTAGGTTGTACATAAACAACAAACGTGAATCATTCGTATTCCGCACTGCACAGATTGTATTTTTACTGGGTATATGTAGTACAGTACAGTATACGTATTGTTCAACTCAATAATGTGCTTAATTTAATCTAATATGAAGCGAGAAAAAAGTTATTTCATTTTTAGTTTATTAAGTTTTTGTTTCTATCCAATTTTATTATTTTACTTGTCGTGTTAGTTTACTGACGGTTAACAGAAACTGGCGGTTAAAAGGGTGATGGTTGACCGAGTCTACACTGTACTAGCTTAGTCAAATTTACTTAGCATGTCTTGAATTTGTTTTGCATTATTTGTGTGCAACTTATAATGCAGCTTCTATACATATTGCCTAACCAAATTTCTAACAATATATTTTTGTGAGTTTGTTTACACTACTGTAACAAACATCTTGTGAATTGTAAGGGTTATTTGCTTAGCCACAAATTATATGTTACCAGTGACATTAATGCCTCTTGTAGGAGATAGTACTATCGTATCAGCAACCAAATCAGCAGAACCCTTATTTTACTTGAAATGTGCAACACAGATTAAATGTTAGATCTTGCCTGCAATCAAGTAAAAACTTTGTTTAAATTAAATTATGTAATGAATAAGCATTTTTTTCTTTAAGGGCGACACTGATACGTGTGCCTAATGAACCATCACTACTACGCGCAAGGCGCTGCACTGGCGTGCAGTGTTTGTTTCATGCTGCATATACCTATTGGACTTTAAGCAGTGACCCTATAATTTTATTGGTAGAAAGTCTGCAGCTAAGTTTATTGCAGGTTTCCGACCAGTATATTTTGAGATACAGCATTTTGAACAAAGCAGTTTCCAGCTATGTTGGAGGATTTGGAAATACCATTTAAATTATGAATGATGTAATGAGAGTATTATACGTTCGTCGTCTGAAGTGCGTGTGCCTTTCACACCTACCAAACCTAATGGTTTCGTGAAAAAACGCATATTTCAAGTACTCTACAACGCTATTCAAGCACCAGGTAGCAGGCGCCCTTGATGTCATTCATTAGCCTCAGCTACATCATACAAAACCTAATCATAGAGATGTGTGGAAAAACTGAGAGCAAAGCCTTTATGAATATCACAATTTGTTCCATTTTCTGTACGTTTTAAATGCTATATAGTTCAGTAGTACTATGAAAATTATGTATGAAAGTGCACTCAGATGTGCAGCAACAAGACATGCACTGGTTCTACTACACACCACTGCAGCAAATATTTAAAGCATGCAAAGAGATAACAAAATTTGACACAAACCCTAATACACTAATGATAAATAACAGAACATATAAAAAGAATGTTTACCTCAACTGTGGAGCTGAAATATATAATTTTTATAAAATAACCATGTCGGAAACCAAACATTTTCTTCTTTACGAGATATAACTACAATAATTTAACAGACCTCATGTTACAAATGAAGAGAGTGTTACACAGTTGTGAATTCTATATTGTCTATCTAGTTTCACACGAAGATAATGATTGAATTTTAATAGGCCCTGGAGTTTTATTTACTAACAAATTAACACTAGCATGGTATATATAATAAACCATAAAGACGTTTTTTAGGTTGTGTTGAACAGGAGGAGGTAATTCATTGAAGGGATGCATAATAATCCATGTAACTTATTTTTCATTCACTAAAACAAATGGTTTATAAGGAGTTATTTCTTGGTACAGTGATAAGTTCACTATTAATCAACATACAACAAAAATATATTTGCCCAAAATATGAGCACAATATGTATAGTCAGTTCATGACTGGAAGAGACTTTCTTGAAGCCCTGCTAAAGATCTACTTTCAAGCCCATTTCGTATCCTTCTGCCAAAGGGTAAACAAACATTGCCATGTGGCAGTCACATGGCAATGTTTACATGCAATGTTTACATTCCACTGTGAGTGTGTACATGTGTTCGTACATGCACATACCCATCATAACAGTAATGTATATATTATTAATGGATATTCCACAAGCGTAAAGTTTTTAATCTTGAGAATTTCACACAAAAGAATATGTGATGCAAGCAAAAAACATTTCATTATATAAACCCAAAATGTGAGTATTAAAAATTAGATGTTTCGTGTGCGTGCCTGTGTCTGTCTCTCTATCTATCTATCTCTATATATATCTCTATCTATCTCTCTCTATATATATCTCTATCTATCTATTTCTCTCTATCTATCTATCTCTATCTCTCTCTCTCTGTATATGTGTATAGGTTTGATTTTGGGTGGGGGAGAAAAACTTTCACTTTGATTACATATTATAGACACAATACTTTGCAATGAAATGTGTCAACATTCAAGGAGTCCATCCAACAACATTAACATGACAACGCCAATCTCTCATAAGCCCCCGGATGGCCGTGCTGTAGAGAATTTGTGCGATTCTTGTTTAACCTAATATTTCATTTATCGGTTTTTTTTATACTAATATCAGCTCTTTATTATTTGATTTTTCATAACGTATGACTTTAATTTGTGCTAACCTTCTCGTACAGATTCCTTTTGCTTTTGAAATCTGTATAAGAGATTACTCATAGTGCGTTCTAACGTGTTTAATATTTTTCAAATTTATTTCAGGTTTGCTTAAAATTTTATTTACTGTATTTTACGTTGTATGTTGCGGTAGTTTTTGTGTGCAGTCATGAGTTCTAGCAAGGTGAATAAAAGAGAAGTCACCAACGCCAACAGGACATCATTAACCTCACCGAATCGTTGTATTCACTAATTAGGCGAGGGGAAATGAAACCCTGCAACGTCGCGGAAAGAGCGGCAGAAATGTTGAAACTCTCCAGATCTACAGTGCTAAGGTATGTTAAAATATCTGTAGTATTAACCATTGCGTTTGCAAGTTGTGTGTGTTAAGATCAATTACGTTGGCCCACGAAATGTGTTTACAAGAACATAAAGAAAATTTGTTAATAACTTGATAACATCGTCGAACGTTGTCTACGTGTATTTTTAACGTTTTATTTTGGTAATTATTAAGTTTATAGGGTTTCCTGTAAAAATAAAAATAATTCATTGAAAATCTTATATTTCCACTCTGCTAATGATGCAGAACACGAATATACGAGGGGCATTAACGTCCGACTAATTTCGTAATATGTGCCCACCTAACCTAACAGAACCTAACCCCACGATGAGTGAATCACTATTTTACATTTTTTAACTAACCTAGGATTGTAGGGTTATATAGTAACCAATACCTGCCACCTATTAAACTAACCTAAACTAACACACGGCAGAGCATATCACATTGTCACACATCATTTGTAAACAAACCCTTGTATGTTTTTGGTATCAGTAACTGTAGTTGACCCAGTAACTGAATTATGGTCCTTTTTAAATTATGCAAATTAGGTTGGCTATGTAGCACTGAAAGTGAAAAATATGACACTGATAATTTACAATAACTAAAAGACAATGGCTGTAGAACAGTGGTGTTGGGGAAATGCATTAATACACAATTGTTTTCTTAAAAGATTATGACTGCGATTTCATCGATTACGATGTCCTCTCATGTTTAGTGAAGTGATACAGATATGTTTAATAGTAGGGGAAGTTCCAGTTATATCGACTGTAATCTATTTAGTGACGTATAACAATGGCAATTAATGCCGCAATGTAACTTATAAATACAAAACAAGCTCCTTCTTCAGAATCTTAAAATGCACCATCTCTCCATAACCTATATAAAATTAATTGACTATAACAAACTCACTATAGAGGCAATTTTCCTTACCATTGTCAGTTGTCTTTATAATAAATTTCCACTGTATATATTGGGTTGTTTATGAAGAATCCCTCGCAGGGGTACACAAATTCCAACACAAAGTAGTTTTTATTTTTAATTACACATTGTAATACCACCTTTTGGTTAGGTGATTCATACACTCACATTTGAGTCTATATAACCCTACAATCCTAGGTTAGTGTAAAACCCAACAATCCTAGGTTAGTTTAAAAATGTAAAATAGTGATTCACCCATCGTGGGGATAGGTTCTGTTAGGTTAGGTGGGCACATGTTACGAAATTAGTCGGACGTTAATGCCCGTCGTATATTCGTGTTCTGCATCATTAGTGGAGTGGAAATATACCATTTTCCGTGAAATTATTGTTATTTTTTTTACAGAAAAGCCCCCTAAACTTAATAATTACCCAAATAAAACGTTAAAAAGACACGTAGACAACGTTCGACGATGTTATCAAGTTATTAACAAATTTTCTTTATGTTCTTGTAAACACATTTCGTAGGCCAACATAATTGACCTTAGCACACACAACTTGCAAACGCAATGGTTAATACTACATATATTTTAACATACCTTAGAACTGTGGATCTGAAGCGTTTCAACATTTCTGCCGCTCTTTCCGCGACGTTGCAGGGTTTCATTTCCCCTCGCCTAATTAGGGAATACAACGATTCGGTGAGGTTAATGATGTCCTGTTGGCGTTGGTGACTTATCTTTTATTCACCTTGCTAGAACTCATGACTGCACACAAAAACTACCGCAACATATAACGTAAAATACAATAAATAAAATTTTAAGCAAACCTGAAATAAATTTAAAAAATATTAAACACGTGAGAACGCACTACGAGTAATCTCTTATACAGGTATCAGAAACGAAAGAAATCGGCACAACGAGAAATAATAAAGAGAGGATATTAGTAAAAAAAAAAATAAACCAGTAAATGAATTATTATTGGTTAAACAAGATAATCGCACCATTTCTCTGGCACGTGTGTCGACCACATCTCGCCAACAACACACGGAACGAAGGTTTGTAAACAAATGGCCGCTCTACTTTCACCTTGAGCGTGATCTTGTGAGTATGCAAGAAACATTGAAATCAAAGTACGTTAGCATCACGTCATTAATAATTGGCATAATAAGATACAAGTCTTTTCGAAATCCATTTGTAAGTGATAAATTAACAATTACATTAAAACTTTAGAACTATTTCCTCTCTTTGTGCTGGCAACCTAACGGCATAACTGTATCCGCGCTCGCCGCTGTTTGTAATGTTATATGCATGTAGCTAACGGCTAGGGTGTTTTTTCAAAGGTTGATTTTCAAAAGTTTCTTCCAGTCGTGAACCGACTATAGTCATTATACAGGAGGAAGACTGACGATAGATTTACACAAGCTTATTTATAATACACCAATTTTACAAGATCAAATTTCAAACAAGGAAAGAAATAATAGCCACCAAGATATCAAGCTCCCATATTTCACAACATACTGATTGTTTAAAAAAAAAATCCTTTGTGTGTATTTAAAAACAACAATCTTTTGGTTGTTTGAGTTTTAAATGCAAAAAGTAAGAAATGCATTCTGAGGAACTACAGTACAAAATAAAAAAAGTGAAGGAAAGTTTACTGTGTCTAAACATCCTACCAAAAAACCGCTAACATTGAGAACACACATTCTTTGCCTGAACATTATTTCAAGGTAGTAAGTTTTCTTGAAGCAAATGCTTGTATATTTATATAGTCTATATGTAGTAATATAATTGAAAAGCACATTTGTTCAATGTCCAATTCAGATTTTTGTTGAAGTAATTACACATGTTATTGCAAAATTTCAACACGACAAAATTTGCATAAACGAACAAAAACTCTACAGGTTGCACGTTGTAACGGCGCAGTCGTCAGAATTAGCGACTGGATATTACAGCTCGGGTTTGCTCAATCAGTAGATACATGAAATTTGAAAGGCGCCAAATAATTATAAAATAAAGTCAAGTTTTTATTTAGTTACTGTAGTTGTATTTAATATTAAAAAGAAACAGCTCACACACAAGCTTCAGATATGCAGAGTCCCGAACAGTCAGTTTCACCAAACAAACAAGTAAAAAGCAGAGCCACAGTAGTTTACTTATTATTCACGTTATTGGAAACTTGCATCTCATGAGAAATTACGAAGGCAGAAGGGACATCAGTTCCCTACTGGCACCCTAGCGACCTCCCACAATGGCAGAGAAATAATTGAGCAGGATAAAATTTGCCGGTGTAGGGGATTTTTGCTACCTCGGTGCATCTTCCGCGAGTGCTGGTTGTCTACTGTTTTGATTACTGCATCATTACAAGGTGATAGTATTTGGTTTGGACGATCTAGAAAGCTACTAAAAAGTGTAAAGGGATGAGGGAAGGAAGCACTTACCACCGGGCAATAACCCAATTGGAAGTTGGACATTATTATTATTATAAAGGCTGAGTATAAAAGAATACCCAACTTTGAAGGTCTATAATATAAAAACCAAACAACCTACAACCTTGATTCAACAATCAAATGAATCACGGAACCATGAAGTTGGTTTACCATACATTCATAAATGTTAAATGTGACCCCCATGAACGGCCCGAACGACATCTACCACGATAATCAAACTCATTCTATGCTCTTGTCAGCATGTCCGGTGTTACGGTTTGGATGGCATTTATAACGCTCGGTTTGAGGTGGTGAGGGGGAAGCGGGCTCGCATTCGACACGCCAATTCGTTCTGTGTTATTCATTTTGCTAAATGTGAAATGGTTACAACTGCTCTATGTCATTTCCATCGCAAATACGGACGTCGTCCTCCCGATAGGTGGAGTATCGTACGTTGGTTTCGTCAGTTCCGGGACACAGGGTGCCTTTTTGCAAAGGAAAAAGTTCCATGTGGCTGCATGTGTCAACAAGCGTTCGTTCGCAGTCCGAGAAAATCAACTTGAAAAGCTAGCCGGGAAATCCAAATCCTTCAATCGACTGTATGGACAGTGTTGCGAAAGCGATTGCTGTACAAACCATACAGGTTACAGCTTGTACAGGCTCTTACCGAAAGGGATAAAAAACTGAGACGTGATTTCTGCGCGTTCGTTCTTGTAGAGAAAGAAGTAGACGNTTTCTGCGCGTTCGTTCTTGTAGAGAAAGAAGTAGACGATGCTTTCATGTTTAAGCTGGTTTTTAGCGATGAAGCGATGTTCCATACAAATGGTAATGTGAACCAGCACAATTTGCGGATATGGGTTCAGGAGCCTCCACATGAAACCACCGATCACGACTGTGCTTCCCCCAAAGTGAACGTGTTTTGCGCTGTATCCAAAGACACTGTTTTCGAGCCTTTCTTTTTTCACGAGCCCACTATTACTGGAATCACTTATTTGGACATGCTTGCAAAGTAATTGTTTCCTCAGTTACAAGAGGCAGTGGGGGACTCCATTTTCCAGCAGGAAGGTGCGCCACCCCATTGTCACCTAGCTGTTCCCGGATACTTGAACGAGACGTTGCCGCAACACTGGATTGGTCGAGGAGCAGCTGGGGACCCGGCTCTTCATCACTCGCCCCCAAGAAGCCCGGATCTTACCCCGTGTGATTTGTTTCTATGGGGGTACATAAAGGATCAAGTGTTTCGTTGGCTAACATTGACGACCTCAAAACGAGATGTACAGATGCCATCCAAACCGTAACACTGGACATGCTGACAAGAGTGTGGAACGAGTTTGATTATCGTGGTAGATGTCGTTCGGGCCGCTCGTGGTGGTCACATTGAACATTTGTGAAGATATGGTAAACAAACTTCACAGTTCCACGGTTAATTAGATTGGTCAACCAAAGTTGTAGGTTGTTTGGTTTTGATATTATAGACCTTCAAAGTTGGGGTAATCTTTTATACTCGCCCTGTATTACATTTTCTCTTTAAAAAATGTTTGTGAACTCTTTACACTCCTGGTATCTGGCACAAGAAATCAAAGTTAATTTACATTATGTGGCTTAAAAAGCCACTCTGGCCATTGGACTATCAAGGTAAATGAACCTAACCAGGTCTAGCCTATGATCTTTGGGGCATTTCACAGGTGGCTGGCATAATTTACAATCATCATGGTGTGTCATCTAACATGTACATTTTCTTTCAGTTTACTTAGGAAAGTTCAGTTAAACCTTCCACCTTAGTCCATTTCCCAGTTTGCTCATTTACACGTTGAAATAGTTCATGTAAAAGTTTAACTCTGGCAAGATGCTAAGAGTAATTAATCAGCAGTTTCGGGACACCATTAAGAGAGAGTAAAACATTTGCTCAGAATGGTTTTGGGACAGTCGAAAAGTAAAGTTTTCTCACACAATAATATTTTGGAATGTCACCCATGTTAGCCAAAGCACATATTCAAACTTGCTGACATCTATCGAGTAACTGAGGTGTGCAAACAAATTTTTTCAGTTACTGCTGCTGCCAGGATGGAAATGGTGGAACTATGTTTGCAGGGAACAAATGTCTGCAACGTTAAGGTTCCCATAAGAGGTGTCACTTATCATGTGCATGTGCCAACCTATCCAAAACCAGCTGTGCATAAGATGGAGTTGCAACATTGCAAGTTTCAGAATAAAAATGCTAGATATTTGTGATTTATGGATTTAACAAAAACAATAACATTGACACCACATATTGGAGAGAAAAACAGTTAAAATTTTACAAAATAATAGTTTGAAAAAAACTGGGTGTGTATTCTCTTTAGTACCAGCCGCTACTGTATAAACATATGATCCACAGTAGCTGTTAGATGTCCTACTTGAACCTAGGACTCACAGACTTGCACAAACATAAATCTAGGAATCATTTATGAACAAATTGGGCACAATAAAGGTATGATTTCCTAACAAATCACAGGGATCAATCATAAACAAAGGATTTTAAAATGAATCAAACAAAGTGTAAAAATGTTGGCAATCCTTGACAGCCCTGCTGTTGCATATCTCACCACATATAGTCCCATCAATGAAAGATTCCAAAGACAAATTATTAATACAACTAAATTTATGTGGTCACAAAGCAATTGTTAAAATTGTAACAAACTATAATTTTCTCCACATTTATTGCTACAATAGTAATTTTGTTGAGAGTTTTTAATGAAATGTTTTACAAGTGAATCTTTTTTTACTTGGATACTATTGCAGCCCCTTTCCAAATAAAAATAAAGGGTATTTTTTTTGTGGAAGAAAAGTAATTAATTTGTTTTCAATGAATTTTTTTCAGGGAGAATTTTACATAATACAAAAGTTTGTACTAGAACTGTGATCATGTGAGCTTTCAACATGTACGCCTCACAATTTAATGAAATAGCATCAGACTTGAAATACATTTGGGTGGTTCAAATACTCGCACACGAATTAAGTTTCACTAGTCAACAAATTATCTCTGTGCAGTCAACATTTGCTCCTACTTATACCATCCTTACAATAATATGTAACACTGTAATTGCTATTGTCACAATAGGGCTGCATCCTTTGTTCCATGATAACTGTTAAATTTAATGTGTCTGCTTATATTAAGTAAATAATGTTTGAACAGTACAATTTAAAACAATATATATGGTCAACTGCATGGCCATCAGACTAAAAGGTCCTAGATTAAATGTCTGCTCTGAGACATGGCAGGTCATGTATAAAAACACTACTTGAATTTCAGCAACTGTAATAATTATGAATAAGGGTTATACTAAAAAAAATTGTAAAATAAAATCTGGAAAACAGTATGCAGGCTACCAACAGTACTTATCATGCTGAATCATTATTGCATAGACATATTGTTATAGTTGGCACATACTAAGAATTGTAATAGTGGGAGAGCTATATAGAGTAGAAAAATGTGAGATAAAATTCATGAAAAATGTAAAAAATAACACTACAAGAAATGTAGAAAGTAATGAAAAGTGTGGCTCTAGAAATCTGAATTCATGCTAATTTTGCACCACTCTGCTTCTCAAAGTTAGAGCAATAACAAGTGCGAAGGGCATGCAGATTTACCTCCTTCATACAGTTTTACCAGCTACACACAGAGCCTGTGTGCCCTCCATGCTCGCAGTCACTCACAATCCTGGAAGAAGGGTGCTTCAGATGTGTAAGAAATGTCCCTTTACGAAGATAGGTGAAAGTCTGCACAAAGTCCCAGAAGTTGCAAATTGGAAATAAATGAAAAACAGAAACCTAACTCTGACAGACACCATAAAAAATCACTGAAATACTTACCCGGCAACAGAAATCAGCATGAACATTCACAATGTCATTCACAGAAAATTGCACATTTGAACTATACCATTTTCGTGTAGTCATAGTTTAAGTAAAAAATTGTATGTTAACATGCAAAGGAAAAGTAACACACTAAGAATGTATTTCTGAACATTTGCCTTGCCAAAAATACATCTTAACATTTCATCTTCTTCTATCCTTACTACTAGTACATGTCCTAATGAGCCATTGTGATGGAGTAATTGCTGTTCATAGCCAAATTAATTACCATTTACACCTAGTACTAAGTTGTAACTCACAATTCCAACATGTCTATTAACATGCCACATAATGTATATAGTACGGATTAACACCAGTGACTATCAAATTTTTACCACACTAACAGAAAAGCGAAATATGACCCAATTGTACATTTACAACTTGGGAAGCTTTGCAAAGTCCAAATAGTATACAACTTTCATACCACGTGTGCATTTACTTTAGATCAGTTCTTATCCTTCCTAAGTACCACAAATGAATTGAAATACTTTCATAATTACTACTGAAGGACCCTTAATTATGTCATAGCTAATAATACATACACGAGTTAGATAATGGAAGACCACCTCAAATTATTGATATAACAGTAAACACATACTTAGGACATTACTTTTCAACAATCTGACAAAAAAAATTCCTTTAGTTATTAGGAATATGTCTAAATGAAACATTAATACCTCTCAAAACTAACTGTAAAATACACTATACAAAATCATATTTCTGGGATAGCACCACTAGTCAGAAATATCACCAAAATGCCAAAAATTATGCGATGTCTAACAGTTTTCCTAATAACTCCCCAAGATCCATAAATTAGTACCAATAACATGCCCTCAAAGGCTCTACCCAGTGGAAGGTTTGTCCAGCGCTCTGGGCCTCAATAACATCTAATTATATCATAGATATGTATACAGGCTGGACCAGGCAGCCCTCACCCCCTTCTCAATATCAATGGTTGCATTCAATACTGGAATTTTGCCAACACGCGTGTTATCGACAGAGTGTTGCTGTAATAAACAAGTGCAGTCAACCTTTGAACAACGGTGCTTTGTGCGAAAATTCATGATAAGTGGTTCAGATGCTAAGGATCAACTGTCTGGCAATATTACCTCAATTTTCTATGTACAGTATGATGTGAACCACGCGTCCACGAGATCCTTGTGCCCACTCTGGCTGCCGCAGTCAAAATAACTACACCAGCTACACCGAGCCGCACCAACCACATCAGGCCAAGAATGCGTAGTGCAGGTCGCCAAGAATGGAACTTGCACCTTCTTGCCGACAAAGATTACGTGACTCAAGTGACCGCCCTACTAATTTATTACAAGAGGTAACTCTTTTAATAAATGGGTAGGCGATCCGAAGTGGTGTATACCACAAAGCCACAGCCGTTGGGAGTACTGGCAATTGGTCGTTGCATCGTAGCAGCTCGCGCCGCAACATACGATGTGACACACCACCAAGTGACATCGAAGTTGAAGTGATAAGTGCCTCAAAGTGTCACCAGTAGTGTGCAGCATTATTACAAACACATTAAACACCTTCACCGTATTCACAGCTACAGTCAGGGGTGTGTTTTATTGTATTAAGACGCCCGCCTACCTGAGAGCAAGTTGGTCGTTCCGGTCTCGCGGTGAAGCCAGCCGGGTGGGCGACAGTGGCCGCAGTTAGAACTACCGTACCTTCTCTCCCCCTACCCGCTCGAACGGCTTTCACCCCTCCTTCTCGGATGCCTTCGTCATGCAGCAGGGTGCTTACCAAGCACCCTTGACTCTGTGGGAGAACCAGACATGTCTATT
>NQII01000410.1:0-20782 GCA_002778355.1 Clitarchus hookeri | reverse complement strand
AACAAAACTTATTCATTTTAAATTGCACAAATTCCTAGCAATGATGAGTATTAACACTACTCAATATTTAGGCGATTAACACATAGAGTATATAATATTTTTTCTTACATTATAAAGATGAGATGCCCTTACCAGTCTTTAACAACACTTACAATACTTATTTGTAGAATGGAATGTGCAGAATTAAGGAAAATGACCTTATTTTCACTAAATTCTACACTGAAATAAGTTGTATTAGCTTGTATTTTGAAAATTACCTCGCAAAAATAGTTAACAATTAAAAACACCTTTATAAAAACCCACACCACAAATGATTGTAGTTTTCACATACAGTTAGTTACACATGGAAATAAATAAACATGGTAAAACTCTAACAAAGATGGCCCTTCTCCAAATGTAAAACAAATTGGGTTTCAAGATAATGAAGAGAAATGTAAATGCCACTTATATACATATCACAACTCTTGGTACGAATACCTGTCAATTAATTGTTATTTTTAATTGATGTTGTATAAATTATCTTCAGCACTTTCGGATATCTCGTAAAGGGAGTCCTTTAGGGTACCGTGGGTCTATAAGTTCGGGCAGCATAAAATCCATGTAAAAATTGTTCAATTTTTGCACCATTTTTGTTTTCCAAAATTCCATGTCACGCTCAATTTTCTGGACAAGCATGCCTAAGGGAGTCCAAATGACAAAATAGCAAATCTTTCTTTGCGCGATGTGCAGTTGCCCCTGAATTTGATACATGTATCTGTCATCCTCTTTCAGGCGAAGTTCTCCCGATTCAAGACGACAGAACTTTATTTTATTTTGTTCTATTGCTTGTTGGGGAGTGACGTGTGACGCATTGAAATGGCACTTGACCTCGACAATGGAATCACTGTCTATCAGACCATCTGGGGTAGCTGCTAACCAAGGCATATCTTTATCGACAAATAACCCTGACGCCATCACACTTTTAACTAGTGCCTTTGCTAGTTGTTCAAGAGCTAAAGGCTCTTTTTCCAATCCGTACTTCGTGGCCTTTGTTCCATGGAAACTACTGTAAATCATAGATATTACAGATTTTGCTCTTGGGGTCGACGACTTCATTTTACAAATGCGTCCGAAAGATGAGGCTGTTACCCGTTTCGATCGTTCTGTTAGCCAAAGATGAGAGTTGTACTGTGCATTTGTGTTGGTCTGAAGAGAATTTCTGTCACAGTTGTTAAGGCTCAGCTTTTGCAGAAAATGTTCTTTTTGACTCCGAAATTCTTCCTCGGTCATTTCAAGTTCTGAATTAACATTGCCATAGTGACAGTCTGGACCAGTCATGTTTAACTTCTTACGTTTAGTTTTTTTAGGGTTTCCTTGTTGTCGCTTTCTCCTTTTCTGCGCTGACCTTTGCTTGTTGCGAATATTGTTAGTGCAATATAAGCCTGGGCTCTGAAGAGTCATTTGTTTGTGAAGCATCCTTTGAGTTTCCCCTTTAGTGTTGTGTTCGATAACAGAGATATTGCATCTTGTATCGTACCCACCTCGCAAAGAAAAGTTCACCCTCTTACCTCCTACAAATTTGCAAAGAATCGAGTTGAATCTTTCAACATTATTTGTAGAAACGTTGTGAACAAGGCTACTGGCGTGGTGGGCAACGAGATTCTTCGCTGACATTATTTCATCCCACATACCTACTGCTTTCAGTTCCTCTACTACACATACTTCACCATCCTTTGGTCCTTTACAAAAATAACCTGTTTCTTGCGTAGAAGGTACTAGTGGTTTTTGTACCTTTCCAGGTAATACTATGTCCTTTTGCAATTCATTTATTCATTCTTGCAAAGGCAAGTTTTGAGTGCTCCTGTATTTTATGGCACTTGTCACTGCGACGCGAAGACGCAACTGATGNTTTCTGCTGTCCCTGCAATATGCTGTAACACCATTTGAGTAATATGTTTGAAAGCAAGAAAACCATATACTAAATAGAAAGTCTGAAAATAATGCAAAAGATTTGCAGTGGGACGATTTCATATTTACAACAAAACTACGACCACCACGCGTNATAATGCAAAAGATTTGCAGTGGGACGATTTCATATTTACAACAAAACTACGACCACCACGCGTGTTCAGATTCGCTTCATGTGCTCCTGAAGTTTTCCCCGTATTGAGAGTCAATAATCACTGCTAACTCCTGATTCAAAGTAACTACTATTCANATATTATAATCATTTTCGTAAACAACACCATAAACACAGACGAGAGCTTCAAAACTGCAACAACACATTTGAGACACAATATGTCTTTCGGTGATCATGTAATAAGCAAATAATAATGAGGCAGGCAAAACCTTACTATAATTATTCGGCTTGTACAGCCCAACTCTTAGTGTGAATCTACGCAAATGGTCAACATTTGTCACCTTAATACTCGCAGAGACATTTGCTAAGAGAGCAGTAAGTATTTTGCAAAGGATCCTAGTAGTAGTTTTGTCACTCGTGTATGAAATAACAGAGGTATTTTGCTGTTTTCTGCATAAGCATACCGGCAAATTCGAGAAATTCGTTAATGGCAGAAATTTGACTTTGTTCAGTGTATCCGAATTTGCTGTGCAGTAAAAGTCTACACAGAAGACTGGTATCCAGCAGCTCATAATGTTAATTTTCAGAGTAATTCGGTTGAACATGTGTTTTAAATAAATGTCGGTACTCCCATTCATACTTCCGTCTATACGTAATGTGGAACGTAAGATATCTGAACTTTTGATTTAAACATGGAATGGTATATTCGGTATATTCTATTCTCCATGAGATTCCTTGACAGTACAGAATATTTTAGTGAATTATAAAATCACGAAAGTTTATCCAGTCCGTGTCTGCGTTGTCGACCTCTTTTTTACTTCAAAGACGCTAAAGACTCATTACGAAAATTGCCACCCAAACCTCATCCAATCTCAGTACTCTACTCCCATCATATTCATACTTTTTTTGACATATATTTTTTGGAGGAACAGAATTCTTTAAATTTTTGTTATGCTATTAATGTAGGCATATGCAGTGGAACAGCTTATATTTTTTAGTGTAACTAAAACTTAGCAAAATATTTAATTTCTGTATTAACGAGTATTACAAAAATAGCCATCAATATTAAAACAGTCTATGAATTCAAATACATGGATCAGGTTACTGAAATTAGATTTTCTACGTTGTATGAATTAGGTTTAGTCAATTTTAATTATTAAATCTGTTTCTGATAATTTAATAATTTTAATCGCATTGCTATACTTATTTGCCAGTTGTGTACATCACCAAATATAATGGATACAGTTTTTTTTTATAAATGAATGTAAACTTACCTATTAATTTATTATACTTCAAGTTATGCATCTCGATGCTATTCCGGAAGCCTTCAACAATGATGTCTGCTTCCATAGCAGTCGATGACTTGGCCCAATTTTTATGACAGGCGTGTGGTTTAACAGTCTCGTCTTTTGAAGACGCTCGCTCGCAAATACAGCAATAAGCATTCCTTGTGCTAATAAATAGAACCTTTTTGGTCTTGGCACCAATGATACATGCCTAGAACAGAACACAAACAAGCCCTATTTAAATATTAAACACTTGGCGTACGCTAGAAAAGAAAATGCTATAATTGAGATAGGGAAAGCTTACCACTCCAGACAAGGTGTTGAAATTTGTCCCATAAGATCGTTTGCTCCATGCTCCATCGGTAACTACAGTTATGACAGGTACTCCATCCTCATCCACTTCCCCCACTTCTAAGGCTAAACTAGCTTCTTCTCTTCCAGCTTCTTGCATTCTTCGCCAAGCAACTTCTTTTATAACACTTGACAGATGTCTCTGGCGTCTCTGAAATGTTTCTTTTGCCATGCATGGAATTTCTAAATTCGAGGCGATGTCTCTAAGCTGCGTAAAACCTTGGCCAGTGAGTAACATGCTACTCACCCAAGAATCATTGATGCTCATATATCGTTTGGTTGATTTTGGAAATTCAGAACTAATTTTTTCCTTCAGACCACACATAGAGCATTCAAAGTGGTAGATACTTTCCATTCCCTTTCTTTCTTCTTTCAGCAATACCATATTGTCGAAGCTACAATCAAAAATTTTACTGTGCCTACTTATTCTCGATATTTCTGAAAACAAATGATTTATATAAAAAATGCGTCTCCCTTCATGATTGCTGGGGTTGAGATTGGAGTATTTGGTTCTGGTGCTGTGGTATAGCTCTCTGTGCGTTCAGAAAAGGCTGGAAACTCAGATTGTCTGCTACTATTGACATCACCTTCAGGCGACAAAGGTAGCAGACTGACATCTGATATGTCTAAAATATATGCTTGTGTGTGTATGTCAAGTTCATCTTGACATCCATTTGCGCTTGAAAGATCACTGGAATTACTAGCCATCTTTTCTGGCGTTGCTTTCTCCATATAAATATTAGGCCAATAGGAACAACCTGGTTCCGAGTTCTCCAAAGATAGCCTTTGTGGTGTGACTGACAGTTCTGATGATCTGAAACAAAGTATTGAGATCCTTAACGAAAATGTTGAAATTCCAGTTACATATTAGGTATATAATTTAATTAATATATTCGTACAAAATATACAATAAATCGACGAATTACTTGTATAACTTCTTTCACTTATCAACGCCGTCTACCTTGCTCAACAATTGCGTTGCAGTATGTTCGTAATGCATGTTTTAAGAGAACTTATTCTACTGGTTTGCTAACTTTTGAGGCACGTAAAGAAATCGCACTTCAAACTTGTATGGAGTGCAACGTTTAACATGTCATTCATATTGCTAACATTAACTAGAAACCCTTCAAAATGGCCAAAAATAGCATTTCCAAACTGATGTATATTTTATAATGTTATCTGTATCTGCGATACTAGTATAAGCCTGCATTGAACTTTTGACACAAACTTTTGACTGATAAAATTATAGAGTTATCGCTTAAATAGCTTATTAAACGTAGCACGCCGAAAAGTTTGCACGCCAGTTCAAAGCCTTGCGCGTAGAGAGTAGGGGATCCTTGATACGCGTGCCAGTGTCTCCCTTAGTGCTCTCAGGCTTCTGTGCCTCAAAAGCTGAAAAATAGTTTCTGGTAGACGGGCGTTATAAAGAAGTGTAAAGTTAACTTATCCACAGCATATTTCAACATAATGCCAGGCATAACTACAAAACGAAAAAAAAATTGCAGCAGTTCAAGTGTACGATTTATGAAGTTTAATGTCTATTAGGGAAATATGTACAGAGTTGAAGAGGCCGCCGATAGACAGTGTGGTTGTAAGAAGTTGGAAAATGATAGTTCGGGTTCAGGATGTGGCGTAGATCATAGAAGGTTGCACCGGGTTAATGACCTCTACCGTGGGACCTTTAGTGACATCATCATAGTCATGTTTGTTTATGATGTTACCCACTAGAGAACGCTGGAGTCGTGGTGTTTATACTTATTTTTATAGGTGTAGTTTATGTAAAATGTAATATCTCTAAATTTCATCCAATTTCAAAAATGCTTAAAATAAGCCGTTTGTCTAAATATTACACTTAGTAAGGTACAACTTTTATTAACTGTGCTTTTTAACATTTATAAATCGTTCTTTATATTATAAACTTTCAAATCGCATGATTTAACAAAATATTTTTACTTATTTTTCATTAAAATCGAATTTCCAAATTCTTGAAATCCAACAACACTTTGTCCTACGCTACGGCGATAATCAATTTATTTAATCAATAATATAATTTTATATTTTAATATCATATTTGTTTTAAATAAACGGAATAATAGAAAGTATAGTTCAGTAGGCAAAGTCACAGATGATGTCATTAGTCCGGCGCCACTTACTGCAAACGGAGCCACGTCTTGCGACCAAACAATCCTATTCCATCTACTAATTTAAACACGGGGGACAAATATTATACAGACCTACGAGGTTACACCCATAAATAATCAAAGCATCGATGGGGTGGCATGAGATGGAAATGGAGTAACGATGGAATGCTGTGGTGGGAGGAACAAGAGTACCCCCAAAAACCTCGCAGCGACCACCACGTTTCCCATTTACGAAAATCCGAGGCGACCCTGCCGGGAATCGAACTCATTTCCCTCGGTAAAATCGACTAGTATGATCCCCACAACACCCGAGCTTCCAGCAATCCGTAAGAATGGCAGGCATCGACACCTAGGTTGGGGCCCAGAAATTGTTAGCCCCATACCTGTTACTCCAAATCAATAAAAATAAGTTCCGTTTAAAAATAGGGTCAAAAACTCTCATCGGATATTTGTGTGTTTTTAGAGTTTTTTCTAAATCAAAATAACGGTACACAAATTAAAAAATTTCCTTAAAAAACGAGCTGAAATTATTGTCAGAATAAATTTATGAGTCCAATTCCTCGCTAGTGTATCGATTACCAGTAGTATCCCTGCGACTATGTAAGATAAATTATTTTAGATTTGTATTTTAATTTTTGTGTGTATGTATGTGTATAAAGTATATATTCATATACAATATATATGTATATAATTTCCTGACTTAATACATAAGAGACTATATAAAGAATTTTGTGTTTACTTAATATGACTTATTGCCAGAAACATCACCATCAACATGCTTTCCACGTTTTCTATATATATATATATATATATATATATATATATATATATATATATATATGAGAAGGGAACACAATAACCTTTGTATGAAACTCTTAAAAGCAAGAAGGAAGTTAATTTGCCCCTCCTATTTGAATAACACATACATATCTCGGACGCAACTTCTAGACGCTGACGTCTAGGCATCATCTTAGAATTACAATGTCCGAAATCGAACTCATGCAACACATTGATATGTCTACCAATTTTATGGTTAACTGTACTAAGTATTAGTTTTTGTGAGCAAGGAGGTGACGTCATGCGATCAATTAATCAGCAGTGCTGAATTAATTTCGACGTATCGCTTACGATGTTAAGTTCTACTACAACCGCGAGTTCATTGCATAGACATCAAACGTGACATACGCGACTGCTACATGAATTTACTTTGTCGTGTTCGCATATTCTCGGTGTATTTAATATGCTGCAAAAGCGGTTCACAGTAATGCATCCCCTTTCCCTTCTAATGAAAAAACATGTACCGCCACTCTTCGCTAATTTTACACCCACTCACAATACATTTATATTCTTATTTCTTATATCTGACTTACCTTTCATTTGTATTCGCATAACAGTCGTCACGTGAGTCTCTACATGGCGGATGGTCAGTACACGACACGGAGGGTCCCGAATCAGCTGTTTGGGCACATCCATTGTTTGCAATTTTGTCTGATTCTTCTTTACTTATCAGACGTGTTCTGCAAAAGATAAAAACGTGTCAGTAAAAATAGTTTAAAAAAATGTTGATGTTAATTAGTTAACATTTAAATTGTATCTAGGAAAGAAAAAAAAGAGAAGCATTCGTAAGTAAGAACCTGAGGACTAAACAGTAATAAGAGTGCTTGCCACTTAGTTAAATCATCTTTTTGCGTTATATTAAGTTACAAAATTTATTATATTACGATTTGGAGCAATTACAACAGACATACACGCATTGCGGATCCGATAACAGACATACACGTATTGTGGATCCGAAGGTAATAACAAAATTTGTCTGTTACAAATGCGCTCGTCATATAGCATCAACGCGACACACTCATATTAGATTCATAATTTACACACTTTAACACTTCAACATGTGAACCCCATTGGCAACACGCACGAATTAGTATGCAAATGATGGCATAACACGCAAATCGGTCCAAGATTATTTTCGGTTGTTAGAAATTATCAGAGTACAAAGTTTCTTAAATACTGACTCGAAAATAAAAGGAAAGACAATATCTACACATACGTTTATTTTATCCGAGAAATTTGCTTGACGCATTTTTAATAAGTACTTAGTCAAACAAACGCCTTTAGCACTAAGAAGCTGAGTTTCCTTTCGTGAAAGGTGAAATAAATCCTGATTGTTCAATAAATGTGGTGGTCTTGGTACAATACTTTGATCCGCATACATACAGTGTTTTATGAAAACACTGTAACACTTTTAAACTAATTTTATAAAAATTTACAAGTGTAATATGCTGTTTTATTTACGTGTCAAGTTACAGTAACTTTAACTTCCTTTTAGTGATTTTCGTGAAATAAAGATCAGTTTGTTTGGAAATACACTTGAAAATATGATATGAAAACACACATGTATAAACAGCACTCCCACAATACTTTTATACACGAATAACACCTACCTGGTACCGTCGAAATATATAACTCTTCCTGTATTCCACTTTCGTTTCCTGCGATTTGCGTGCAACCTTAGCCTGGCTTTCTTCCCTCGTCTTCTCGTATCGTCAACACCATTCATTCCTCCAGTGCTGCAATATGACTACTCAAAAGAAAAAACTAACAATTGTTCACATAGCAGAAAGCATTCCTTGGTTCCTTCACCCGGCTCAATGCACTTCACTAGGCTCTACTAACAGCCAGGGCGTTGGCTCAACTCGCACGCGTTTACTGCACACCCTGTGCGGCGAGAGGGAGGGGCTGCTAAGCGCGCCAGAGCTGGTCCCTTTCTCCCCCACCCTCGTATTCAGGCTGGGGCGGGCAAAGGCCCAAGAGAGCACCACCTGATGGATACCGAGCAAGTGCAAAACATGCCGCAGAAATACGCGTTTCTCTTGAAATTTATTGCGGTGACCCTATCATTTTACTTGTGCAAATGCTGTACAAAACTTTAACCCATGTTCTTAAACGAGTTTCATGCAACTTTTCTAAGTAAATTTTAAGATACAACAGCTTGAAAAAGCCTTTTTTAGCGATTTTTAGGACCTTCAAAATCATGTTTCCTTGGCGCGGGGTGCCTTGAAAATGGTTTGCAGACATGGACTGAAATGTGATTTCTTTTCTTACGAAAACAGATTGCGAACACGTGCAGCAGTTTCGGAGAAAAACGTGTATTTCAGACACACTGCAATGCTGTTCACTCATTAGATAGGCGGGCGCCTTAAGAGCAATCAAGCATGGCATTCCACACTCCTTTGCCCGGGTGGACACGTCCATCCCTTCAGGGGACAGCCACCTGGCAACACTGTAGCCAGTGAAATTCCAACACATCATAGGAAGTGAAATACCAACACTTTTTACGAGAAAATGTAATAATGACTTAATGTTTATTTATATAAGAGCAATTATGTTTTCACAAAGGGAAATTGCCTATAAAGTCCTCCATCCTTGTAACATGTCATTTAGTGTGGTGAAACGCCCCATCAACTTTAAAACTTCAATCTTAACAGACATTTGTTATTCAATGGGGGTGTCACCGATGTGTTTCATTTAATTTATACAATTTTTCACCATCGCAATCATATCACATAGTGTTCATGTTATGTTTCATCATTTGCCATTTGACTTCGGTACTCGTCACTCGTGATGGAAACTGAGGTCACTCGGCCAGTTCGTCTCAGCATTCGGACCAGACTGGCGGCATTGGTCGCCTGATCCGCGAGCCCCCTCGGTACCATCATTTATGCTGTAATCATTTCACTGCAATATTAACATTAATTAACTGCAACATTTGTTTTATAGCTTTACTGCACCAAGGAAGAGCCACCCGCACTCTCACCAGAGAGCTTAATGCTAACGCATATCAACATAATACCACGTTTATTTCACGCAAAGGTCACCGGCAGGCCGTAAATGCTGGGTTCGTTTTCTTGTATTATAACATGTAGTCAAGCACAGTGGATACATCTCTTTACAAAGTTCAATTTGTGTAGAGTAATTGTCCTCTGGGACACGTAGGTTACTACACTCTTTGTAGTACCTCCCGCAATTTCCTAGTATATCTCAGGCATACAAGACGACCTACAGTCTCGTCATAAAGTATAAATAGTGTAACAGTAAATACATGATAAAATAATCAGCAAACTTACTGAGGCATCCAGGGCCCTCTGGGCCGTCTAACGAACGACCCTCTTCATTAACTCTGCACTGGATTATGGCGCCTGGTAATTCAACTCTGAATCAGCCTTAGGTAACCTCGACCATGTCACATTTCTACTTAATTTGGAGCATAAGTTGGAAATCAATACATGTAATTAGAAATCTGAATTGAGTGGAGAAATGAAACATAACAATAAAACTTCGGCACATAATTTACAGAATGAATTACGTGAACAAAATTTAAAACATAATGATTTGAATAGACAGTTTGAAATAAAAACATGTAATTTGGAGACTAAATTTGAAACTGTTATTAGTAATTTGGAAGGCCAAACAATGTTCCAGTATTTACTGAATCAATAATTATATATTTTATTCTGTAACTTAATTGGCATCCCTTCTTTGCTTAGTCCGGGGCCAGTGCCGTTCTCACCCTAGCCAGCTCGAAACATGCAGTGGGTGTAATGTATATCATGAGCTGGTGCCCTTTTCATCAATACAAGTATCACAACACCTGTTACCGTAAGTCTAACCTCATGTCTCCCCACTCCTGAGGCCACGACAACCTGTCAAATGGCAACCAAGCTTGGCTAAATTACCTTCAATTTTTCCTACGCAATTTCCTTATAGAAATTTGCTTTTACATGCGTGGCTAATTTCTGTCTAAAATCCTTGTCATGTAAAACCTTTCCTACACATAACTTTAATGTGTGAAACTGTCTTTGTTATTGCAAGTGCAATTTGCACTTGTAAAATTTTGCTGTGTAAACCTTGTGTTTTTCAGCCAATGTCTCAAAATTCCTGGCAAAATTCCTGCATCCCAAATTTCACAATTTCACATTGAAGAGGGTAGTTCCAGTGTCTGCCAACAAGATCTTCATGCCAGCATGGGAAAACCAACAGCATGATGGCGATTATCAATCAACGAGTATCCACAATGGTAACAGGACAGAAAACTGCCATTTTGAGGAGAGCCAAGCACTTACCTCTCCCTCCCACCGGCGAGACAAGGAGGTGGTAGCTGGTGTGTGTGACACACCACCACTACTCTTCTTGGGTAGGTTACCCCCTGCCACATGCGACGTAGGGGAGGCAGCCTTGGAATAGGTGATTCGTTGACCCTTGGCAAAAATCAGCTGGGTGCAACGATGGAGTTTCCCAGTCAACCACGACATGATAGCGGGTTTGGAGCACCATCAATCCTGTACGCGACAGAAAGAGCTGCAAGTGCAAAGTGAAACTTCAATTTTATGCACCAACCAAATTTCGGAGAACTATTAGAAAATGCAGCAAAATGTGTTGGTCTGATGGACTTAGCCAAGCCGCCCTTGCGTGCACTCAGTACAGCTGGAACTTGCCACTGTCAATACTGAGAACTTTTTCCAGTGTCTGCGTTGTCAGGAGCTGCCATGCCTACCAGTTGTCCCTGTAACAATTCAACCGGCAAAATTCAGTTCCGCCAGTAACAACCAAAAAAACTAGAATGAGCGATGCCAACAAGCCTACTACCAGGGAAGGAACTCCGAGTTCATGTGTTGTGATATCTGCGGGCTGCGAGCCCAACGACAGTGCATCAGCTGGAGCGAATAGTGTGATCCCGGGAACGAGTGTTTCAAGTTAGGAATGGTGAAGCTCAACAATGATAGCAAAGCATTGTGCATTACATCTTAACATGGGAGGAGTTTCGCCGTCCTTTTGAGTGCCATTATGTGGGAACATTCTAGTCTCTACAAACGCGTAGCCACATTATCCTAGAAAACCAAAAGCCCGATGAACTATTGTCATTTGCCATGCATAAAATCAATTTAGTGCATACTTACCACCTTCACATATTCACGAAGGCGGTACTGGAAGAAGTCGCCGGAACAGTGCGACGGGAAATCCGCAGTGCGCTAGCCTCACTAATCCATTATCCAGTGGATGATTTCATGCACTCTATAGTGTTTTAGAACAGACTTCTGCATCCACACCTGTGCCATCATGCCGCGACTCCATGCATCTGCATCTGTACCGAGAATATGAGACTAAAAGGGTCCCGATTGTGAGAGAAATGGACTCCAAAAACCTTGAGAGAATTTCAAAACCACTGAAAACTTCACCCCCTAGTAAAAGACCTCGTCCAGAGGAAAAGGAACTAAGGGATCTAGTTCAAACCCGCTCAGGACGTGGACCGCCACTGTCTGCTTGCCGTTTCTGTGACGATCAATTCATGCATTGTCATGATGAGTGCCCTAAATGCCCTAAATGGCCACGGGACGGGAAACCGAAGTCGGGAAACGACAGGACGAGGTATAGCAGTCGGACATAACCTACCCCCAGGAAATCAGTGTTGATCCTGGACAGACTCCACAACAGGCACTAACCTCTCAAATTTGCAGTAACAAAAATCAAGCCATTCACATTGCAGTCATTTTGAATAACCAACAGTGCCATGCATTAATTGATACCACAGCTTCACATAATTTTGTATATGTAAATTCGGTGGATATGTGCAAAATAAAACCAGTCAACCTAAAGGTTCAGCTTGACACAAAACCTCATACCAGTGAAACCATAGGGGTAGTGAAAATATTAGTGTCCATAAGGGACATTGAAAGGACCAAAACAGCTTTTGTTTCGCTTGAATTGTGTGAAGATGCAATATTCGGAATACCATGGCTAATGGAGCAAAATGCCATCGTGGAAACCACTGCTAGGCGAATCTATTTCGACCAAATGAATGCAGTACTGTTTACAACTTCGACCTACAGACCACAAGTTGCATACCGGACGTGCCGCTGGACGAGCTAGACCATGCCGTGCCTCCCGCATATCGTGATGTGATACAAAACCTGCTCAATGAACGCTGTGATGTTTTTTGCAGCCACCTACCCCCTTGCACCGCACTAAATGGCAGAAGACTAAACTCTGTTGACACAGTCAAAACCAGTGTACACTATACCTCACCATTTTCAACCTCACCAGGACCAGATAATTTAACAGCAGACACAAGAAATGCTGGATGAATGTATCGTTGAGCCCACTGACAGTTCTTTTAATACCGCTTTAACTAAAGCTCCGAAATAAAAAATGGAACATGTAGGATTTTCTTTAACTTAATGACTCTCAACCTCATTACTGAAAATACTCCACCACCATTCATAAATGTGAAAGACACGCTCAACAGCATTGGCCGCGCGAAAATTCTGATGTATCGGGATCTCCGCAGTGGTTACTGACAGATACCAGTAAAACAAAAAGACCGGCATAAAACACCATTCAACACTCCAGATGGACGTCGCTTCCAGTTCCGGGCCATACCTTTTGGCCTGAAAACTACTCCAGCTACATTCCAGACAATGATGGTGCAGGTGCTCGGTGGCTACATGGGTGAGTATACGATGGCTTATCTCGACATTATTGTTTTATGGTTTGAATCATGGGATGACCACGTACGTCATCTGTCACTCTTACTTGAACGCCTCGCTATTAACCATCTCACTTTCAGCAACAAAAGTGTCACCTCGGCAAAGTATGCATGCAATTTCTGAGCCCCCTTGTGCATGAAAATGGTAACTGCCCAACTCCAGAACAATTAAGCATAATTGATGTCCTGCAACCTGTTACCTGTAAACTGTAAGGCTAATTTTTCGGACTAGCGAACTGCTTATGTGAATATATAAATTGTGTGGCATATCTAGCAACACAAGATGTTAGAAAAGATCTTATAGTTCAATACAAAAGTGATATGGTTTTGAAATCTTCCTGTTTCTATAAACGGCATGGTCAGAAATGAGTTAAAAAAGAGCCAAGGTTAGTGTAATGTACTATACAAATCGAAGGCTTAATTGATATGACGTTTTCAATTCTGTAATCCACTTGGGCTGTGTAGTGTACCATACATGCCAAAAAGTGGAAGCCTAATTAATTAATTTGTAAATTAAATTTCGAATATCGCACTTTTGCACCTAAACCTATAATGTGTGTACCACACTTCGGTTTGTTTCAAAAGAGATATAGCATACTTTTGGAAAGATAGAAAATAAATGAATATATATATTATTAATAACGAATGTCATCGAATTAAATATGTTTGTTTGTAGCTTTTAAAATTGAATTTTTTTTGTGCAAATAATGAGTGAATTTGAAGAATAATTTGACTTCTTTTGGCAAATCTGCCAACACGAGAAGTTAGGACAGATCTTATAGTTCTATACGAAATTGATATGGTTTTGAAACATTCCTGGTACTATAAACAGCATGGCCTTAAGTAGAAAAAAAGAGCCAAATTTAGTGCACTGAACTATATAAATCGTAGGCTTACTTGATATGACATTCAATTCTGTAGGCCACTTGGTCTGTGTAATGTACCATACATGTCAAAAAGGGGAAGGATAATTAGTTTCTTTGTGATTAATATAGAATATCGCACTTTTCCACCTAAACCTATGTTAACTGTGTCAAACATCGGCTTGTTTAAAAAATGATATAGTATAATTTTTTGAAAGATAGAAAATAAACGAATACATATTCTTTAATAAAAATGTCATCGAATTATATACATATGTTGTAGTTTTTGAAATTGAATTTTTCTTTTGCACATTAATATTACCTGAGTGGTCGGGGATAGTTTTGCGGGTGTCGTCCGGCGGCTATGTTAAGAAAAGTCAGAATATTACACAATATTCCTATTTCGAATAGAGTGGGCGCCTGCTCATTGTGTGAGCACGAAGTCACAGTTCTCAGGATCATGGGCCGAATGACCACGTGGCTATATCCCCTGACACACACAGTACCAAATTTTAGGAAAACTAAATATATAGCCAGGGTATTCAGGCTCCCCAGCACGCCTTTTACCTTATAAATGAACGATGCCTCCTTGGGGCATTTATGACTTCCTGGATAAGGCCAGAGCCCAAAATACACCACTTAATGAGAACTCACATGTTTCCGTTAACTCAAGTAAATTGTATTGCCGAATAGTGTACACAGTTACATGTATACAATGCAAATTAAAGCCGACCAGACTCACAAGGCCTGCCAGCGGTCGTTACTGTACAAAAGGCCAAGAACGGTGTGAAAACTTAAAATAGCTATTAAACCTCCGGGGTCAGTAAATTGAGCTGGCGGAGGGGTGCTACGAACGCGGGGAAGACTGTTGGTAAACTAAATAAAAATTCAAGTAAATAACATTAACCTATTGCAGTTAAGTGCTCAGAACAAAGTATGAAAGTCCCCACGATTCGACGCACATGCAGCACCTAAGACCCTCTGAATCAGACTGCCAGAGATGGCGCAAGTCAGCAGCGTCATTGCCGTGAACTCGCTGAACTCTGCAAGGTAATTAGTTAACTGACCTCATTAATATAGAACTTGAAACATATACACACATTAACACTGAAATATTCTGAGTGAATTTTCTTAATCCTGTAGAGAGTTAAGAGTCCTTAATTAAGGCGCCCGCCTACCTAATGAGTGAACAGCATTGCAGTGTGTCTGAAATACACGGTTTTGTCAGAAACTGCTGCACATGTTCGCAATCTGTTTTCGTAAGAAAAGAAATCACATTTCAGTCCATGTCTGCAAACCATTTTCAAGGCACCCTGCGCCAAGGAAACATGATTTTGAAGGTCCTAAAAATCGCTAAAAAAAAAAAGGCTTTTTCAAGCTGTTGTATCTAAAAATTTACTTAGAAAAGTTGCATGAAACTCGTTTAAGAACATGGGTTAAAGTTTTGTACAGCATTTGCACAAGTAAAATGATAGGGTCACCGCAATAAATTTCAAGAGAAACCCGTATTTCTGCGGCATGTTTTGCACTTGCTCGGTATCCATCAGGTGGTGCTCTCTTGGGCCTTTGCCCGCCCCAGCCTGAATACGAGGGTGGGGGAGAAAGGGACCAGCTCTGGCGCGCTTAGCAGCCCCTCCCTCTCGCCGCACAGGGTGTGCAGTAAACGCGCGCGAGTTGAGCCAACGCCCTGGCTGTTAGTAGAGCCTAGTGAAGTGCATTGAGCCGGGTGAANCGTATTTCTGCGGCATGTTTTGCACTTGCTCGGTATCCATCAGGTGGTGCTCTCTTGGGCCTTTGCCCGCCCCAGCTTGAATACGAGGGTGGGGGAGAATGGGACCAGCTCTGGCGCGCTTAGCAGCCCCTCCCTCTCGCCGCACAGGGTGTGCAGTAAACGCGTGCGAGTTGAGCCAACGCCCTGGCTGTTAGTAGAGCCTAGTGAAGTGCATTGAGCCGGGTGAAGGAACCAAGGAATGCTTTCTGCTATGTGAACAATTGTTAGTTTTTTCTTTTGAGTAGTCATATTGCAGCACTGGAAGAATGAATGGTGTTGACGATACGAGAAGACGAGGGAAGAAAGCCAGGCTAAGGTTGCACGCAAATCGCAGGAAACGAAAGTGGAATACAGGAAGAGTTATATATTTCGACGGTACCAGGTAGGTGTTATTCGTGTATAAAAGTATTGTGGGAGTGCTGTTTATACATGTGTGTTTTCATATCATATTTTCAAGTGTATTTCCAAACAAACTGATCTTTATTTCACGAAAATCACTAAAAGGAAGTTAAAGTTACTGTAACTTGACACGTAAATATAACAGCATATTACACTTGTAAATTTTTATAAAATAAATTTAAAAGTGTTACAGTGTTTTCATAAAACACTGTATGTATGCGGATCAAAGTATTGTACCAAGACCACCACATTTNACACTTGTAAATTTTTATAAAATTAGTTTAAAAGTGTTACAGTGTTTTCATAAAACACTGTATGTATGCGGATCATAGTATTGTACCAAGACCACCACATTTATTGAACAATCAGGATTTATTTCACCTTTCACGAAAGGAAACTCAGCTTCTTAGTGCTAAAGGCGTTTGTTTGACTAAGTACTTATTAAAAATGCGTCAAGCAAATTTCTCGGATAAAATAAACGTATGTGTAGATATTGTCTTTCCTTTTATTTTCGAGTCAGTATTTAAGAAACTTTGTACTCTGATAATTTCTAATAATCTTGGACTGATTTGCGTGTTATGCCATCATTTGCATACTAATTCGTGCGTGTTGCCAATGGGGTTCACATGTTGAAGTGTTAAAGTGTGTAAATTATGAATCTAATATGAGTGTGTCGCGTTGATGCTATATGACGAGCGCATTTGTAACAGACAAATTTTGTTATTACCTTCGGATCCACAATACGTGTATGTCTGTTATCGGATCCGCAATGCGTGTATGTCTGTTGTAATTGCTCCAAATCGTAATATAATAAATTTTGTAACTTAATATAACGCAAAAAGATGATTTAACTAAGTGGCAAGCACTCTTATTACTGTTTAGTCCTCAGGTTCTTACTTACGAATGCTTCTCTTTTTTTTCTTTCCTAGATACAATTTAAATGTTAACTAATTAACATCAACATTTTTTTAAACTATTTTTACTGACACGTTTTTATCTTTTGCAGAACACGTCTGATCTGTTATGCGAATACAAATGAAAAGTAAATCAGATATAAGAAATAAGAATATAAATGTATTGTGAGTGGGTGTAAAATTAGCGAAGAGTGGCGGTACATNTTCTTTCCTAGATACAATTTAAATGTTAACTAATTAACATCAACATTTTTTTAAACTATTTTTACTGACACGTTTTCATCTTTTGCAGAACACGTTTGATAAGTAAAGAAGAATCAGACAAAATTGCAAACAATGGATGTGCCCAAAAAGCTGATTCGGGACCCTCCGTGTCGTGTACTGACCATCCGCCATGTAGAGACACGCGTGACGACTGTTATGTAAGAATATAAATGTATTGTGAGTGGGTGTAAAATTAGCGAAGAGTGGCGGTACATGTTTTTTCATTAGAAGGGAAAGGGGATGCATTACTGTGAACCGCTTTTGCAGCATATTAAATACACCGAGAATATGCGAACACAACAAAGTAAAGTCATGTAGCAGTCGCGTATGTCACGTTTGATGTCTATGCAATGAACTCGCGGTTGTAGTAGAACTTAACATCGTAAGCGATACGTCGAAATTAATTCAGCACTGCTGATTAATTGATCGCATGACGTCACCTCCTTGCTCACAAAAACTAATACTTAGTACAGTTAACCATAAAATTGGTAGACATATCAATGTGTTGCATGAGTTCGATTTCGGACATTGTAATTCTAAGATGATGCCTAGACGTCAGCGTCTAGAAGTTGCGTCCGAGATATGTATGTGTTATTCAAATAGGAGGGGCAAATTAACTTCCTTCTTGCTTTTAAGAGTTTCATACAAAGGTTATTGTGTTCCCTTCTCATATATATATATATATATATATATATAAAGAAAACGTGGATAGCATGTTGATGGTGATGTTTCTGGCAATAAATCATATTAAGTAAACACAAAATTCTTTATATAGTCTCTTATGTANATATATATAGAAAACGTGGAAAGCATGTTGATGGTGATGTTTCTGGCAATAAGTCATATTAATTAAACACAAAATTCTCTATATAGTCTCTTATGTATTAAGTCAGGAAATTATATACATATATATTGTATATGAATATATACTTTATACACATNAATTAACTTCCTTCTTGCTTTTAAGAGTTTCATACAAAGGTTATTGTGTTCCCTTCTCATATATATATATATATATTATATATATATACATATATATATATATATAGAAAACGTGGAAAGCATGTTGATGGTGATGTTTCTGGCAATAAGTCATATTAAGTAAACACAAAATTCTTTATATAGTCTCTTATGTATTAAGTCAGGAAATTATATACATATATATTGTATATGAATATATACTTTATACACATACATACACACAAAAATTAAAATACAAATCTAAAATAATTTATCTTACATAGTCGCAGGGATACTACTGGTAATCGATACACTAGAGAGGAATTGGACTCATAAATTTATTCTGACAATAATTTCAGCTCGTTTTTTAAAGAAATTTTTTAATTTGTGTACCGTTATTTTGATTTAGAAAAAAACTCTAAAAACACACAAATATCCGATGAGAGTNTCTTTATATAGTCTCTTATGTATTAAGTCAGGAAATTATATACATATATATTGTATATGAATATATACTTTATACAGATACATACACACAAAAATTAAAAAACAAATCTAAAATAATTTATCTTACATAGTCGCAGGGATACTGCTGGTAATCGATACACTAGCGAGGAATTGGACTCATAAATTTATTCTGACAATAATTTCAGCTCGTTTTTTAAGGAAATTTTTTAATTTGTGTACCGTTATTTTGATTTAGAAAAAACTCTAAAAACACACAAATATCCGATGAGAGTTTTTGACCCTATTTTTAAACGGAACTTATTTTTATTGATTTGGAGTAACAGGTATGGGGCTAACAATTTCTGGGCCTCAACCTAGGTGTCGATGCCTGCCATTATTACGGATTGCTGGAAGGTCGGGTGTTGTGGGGATCATACTAGTCGATTTTACCGAGGGAAATGAGTTCGATTCCCGGCAGGGTCGCCTCGGANGCCATTCTTACGGATTGCTGGAAGCTCGGGTGTTGTGGGGATCATACTAGTCGATTTTACCGAGGTAAATGAGTTCGATTCCCGGCAGGGTCGCCTCGGATTTTCGTAAATGGGAAACGTGGTGGTCGCTGCGAGGTTTTTGGGGGTACTCTTGTTCCTCCCACCACAGCATTCCATAGTTACTCCATTTCCATCTCATGCCACCCCATCGATGCTTTGATTATTTATGGGTGTAACCTCGTAGGTCTGTATAATATTTGTCCCCCGTGTTTAAATTAGTAGATGGAATAGGACTGTTTGGTCGCAAGACGTGGCGCCGTTTGCAGTAAGTGGCGCCGGTCTAATGACATCATCTGTGACTTTGCCTACTGAACTATACTTTCTATTATTCCGTTTATTTTTTTGTTTATACTATTTAAAATATAAAATTATATTATTGATTAAATAAATTGATTATCGCCGTAGCGTAGGACAAGGTGTTGTTGGATTTCAAGAATTTGGAAATTCGATTTTAATGAAAAATAAGTAAAAATATTTTGTTAAATCATGCGATTTGAAAGTTTATAATATCAAGAACGATTTATAAATGTTAAAAAGCACAGTTAATAAAAGTTGTACCTTACTAAGTGTAATATTTAGACAAACTGCTTATTTTAAGCATTTTTGAAATTTGATGAAATTTAGAGATATTACATTTTACATAAACTACACCTATAAAAATAAGTATAAACACCACGACTCCAGCGTTCTCTAGTGGGTAACATCATAAACAAACATGACTATGATGATGTCACTAAAGGTCCCACGGTAGAGGTCATTAACCCGGTGCAACCTTCTATGATCAACACCACATCCTGAACCCGAACTATCATTTTCCAACTTCTTACAACCACACTGTCTATCGGCGGCCTCTTCAACTCTGTACATATTTCCCTAATAGACATTAAACTTCATAAATCGTACACTTGAACTGCTGCAATTTTTTTTCCGTTTTGTAGTTATGCCTGGCATTATGTTGAAATATGCTGTGGATAAGTTAACTTTACACTTCTTTATAACGCCCGTCTACCAGAAACTATTTTTCAGCTTTTGAGGCACAGAAGCCTGAGAGCACTAAGGGAGACACTGGCACGCGTATCAAGGATCCCCTACTCTCTACGCGCAAGGCTTTGAACTGGCGTGCAAACTTTTCGGCGTGCTACGTTTAGTAAGCTGTTTAAGCGATAACTCTATAATTTTATCAGTCAAAAGTTTGTGTCAAAAGTTCAATGCAGGCTTATACTAGTATCG
>NQII01000409.1:896549-909789 GCA_002778355.1 Clitarchus hookeri | reverse complement strand
ATAACATTTTTTTTTTCGATAAGTAATTTATCAAATTCTATGGTAAAAATGCGAATAGAAAGTAGTATTATTAAAGTACAAATTGCTCATTCATGATAATGTAAGAGGGATTCGCTTTTTCTAATAGCCAAGAATTTCTTTAATTCGGTGATGATGATGAATAAAACATTTCGCGCCCAGGTGGGCTCGAACCACCAACCTTTCGGTTAACAGCCGAACGCGCTAGCCCATTGCGCCACAGAGGCACTGTGAGCATTGCTGTCAATTATAATTGAATAATATATGAGACAAAGTGAATTACAGTTTCGACACGCTGAAGTGAACATGCTAAAAAGGCAAAACAATGTTACAGTCAGTTTTAAAAGTGAATCCTAGAATCATCTTTTTATGAGAAAAAAGTTTTTAAATGCTGCTATTAAAATGATTGAAAAATGATTTTATATTATAGTATTGATTTTCATACCCACGATTATATGTTTTTAATCATACAAGATTGTTTGGTGTATTTTATAAAATTTATACATTCTGATCGTTGTTACAACTGGATAAGTGGAAGCGATAATGATTACTGCAACGTTTACATACTTATTTTGGGAGTACTCGCCATGATGTTCATCGCACTGCATTAAGTTGCACATGTGCAGTATGCTAGAAGTGATGCCACTTAAGTTTACATACGCAAAATAGCTATGTTTGTCGTGTTGAATTGGTAAAAAATACAGCTAATATTTGCAGAACATAAATATTTCTTTGAATACGTGGAGGACCAGTTTAATGTTTTTAATAGCTGCCACTGGAAATTTAAAACTCAAACATATTATAAATAACATTTTAACATATTCATACATACAAAATGTAATTGAATACTATAGTTCTTTCCTTGGATCGCTACCAACTGGAACTTCGAGGATATAACATAAAATTATAATCCATTTAATAAAGTTTTTATAATTTAAAAAAAATAAAAAATTCATTTTAAAATGAATTATAAATAATAAATGGTGTTATTGCTATGGTAAATCTCTACGGTNTAAAAAAATAAAAAATTCATTTTAAAATGAATTATAAATAATAAATGGTGTTATTGCTATGGTAAATCTCTACGGTTATGAAAATAGCCAGTTATTTTCTACTCTATGAGAAACCTCGCTGTTTATAGTACTGCAGGAAACAGCGGAAAGATCACACAAAAAACCACATATATGCTCTCCACTATCTCAGTCACTTTATTCTTTACGCTAGTCACAGACATATCGCCAGCCGTCACACCTTTAAGTATATGCTTTCTAACCTTATTTATGATTACATTTATTTCCAGGTGTTCACTACAGCAATATGAAATAAAAAAATTACAATTAATTATGAAACTNTGATTACATTTATTTCCAGGTGTTCACTACAGCAATATGAAATAAAAAAATTACAATTAATTATGAAACTTTTTCTGTAAACACTATATGCTATCATCATAATTTGTTAGACTTTTTAAAAGTAAGTGTCTACTATCATCGAATCTAGACCGATTATTTAACATATGNTATCATCATAATTTGTTAGACTTTTTAAAAGTAAGTGTCTACTATCATCGAATCTAGACCGATTATTTAACATATGAATTAATACAACTCACCAAAAGATTGGAATTTTGTGACATACCACAGTTTGGGGTGTAGGATTTACGTAGTTCTTTTGTGATCAACAGAGAGTGCATGAACACGTTGAACATGCCTGAGAGACCAGCTGAAGACAGCATTTTACAATCATACGTAACCTCCAGAAACTCTTCTAGATATCATAAGAGCTGCGCAGATAGAATGGCAACTTCTTCCAGAAGATGACATAAACACACTGACTACAAGCATGCCACAGCATGTTAGAGACCTGTATACCGCAAATGGAACCCATACACGGAACTAAGCTGCAGTGGGAAGAAATATATTTTCCCTAGTCAAATACATCATTAATTTGTTGCTGATCAGTTCTTATTTTTCTGTGATTTTGGAAATTTGTTTTGTAAAAAATCTTTGAATTTTAAGTTTAATAATTGTCCTGTTGGTAACATATTATTGCTATGCTTTCTTGTATGTGTATTAAATACCTTTCTACATTATGTAAGTATATTCTAAACTTCTGTGAGGTGTTAATTGTAAAATGATAGAAAGATTGTGTTTGGTATCGCATTAAGAATTGTTTGTAGACGTTTCTGGAAGTAGGGACCTTTTAGAGATGTTACGAGTGAAACATGTTTATTATATCTGTAATTAGCCCCTGTACAATACAAAATAGAACAAATATTAGTCAATAAAATTCTTTTGAACTTTTACCTGCCAAATATTTTTAGGAACTAAGGTAATAATGATTTGGTATTAAGATCGTAATGAGTGCATTGAACTTTAATTTTCAGTGGTTCACTTTAAATTTTTCAACCACCGATGATTATCGCAGTTTCATGGCATTATGTTACATTAGAAATGAAGATAAACATAAAACATATTGCACAATCATTCTTGTGTGCTTTAAATGAAATGCAATAGTATCCAGTAACTGAAATAAGTAGTGAAAGTTAAGGAAACCCAATTATTTGTCCTCGCATGCTGCATAAGTACGTCATTTTAATATTCGGAAAGTTGGGTTGGACGCATGGCACAGGTACGATGCACTTTGTGTTCGTACCTCGTGTCATTTCCTGCACGCTCTCTGCGCTGAGAGGTTGTATAATGTAGCTCTGTTGGCTGCGTCAGTTAATGCAAATAGGTCGTATGGGCAAAAATACAATGTTTGAACAGTGACAGCTGGCCAATCTTTCATCATGCAGAGAAGAAATCTTAACGATAAATTGAGGAGTACTTGAATCTGCCGAGGTTTTCTGTCGGAGACATCATAACAAGGTTCAAGAACGAAAACAGAATAGATTCGGTATCTCAAAAAGTACAGCCAACGAAACTAAGCGAGAGAGAAGAATGTCTAGTAATCAGGAAAATAACGAAAGATCCGAAAATTAGTTTCTTGCAAACCTACCAGAGAGGTACTAAATAAATGTGGAAAGAACGTCCATCCAGAAACCATCCGACGTGTTATCAGAAGAGAAGGATATAATATGAGGGTACCTAGAGGGAAGCCCATTTATTAATGCGGTGTATAGAAGAAAACTACGCAAGTTTGCAAAAGACTGGGCTGACAAAATGACAGATGGTGGAATGATGTTATTTTTGCTGATGAGACGAGATTGAATGTGTTAGGATCAGATAGCAGTGTAACAGTATGGCACAAGTCCAAAGAAAATCTAAAACCTGGGAACTTTCAATCTACTATGAAACACATTGGAGGTAATATTTTGATCTGGGGTTGTATATCTTCAGCAGGTGTTGGAGAAGCTGTACGTGTCGGTGGAACAAAGAAAAAGGAAGACACTCTCAACATCCTGAAAGCGAAACTACGCAAGAATGCTTATAAACTAGGCATTAGGAACATGTTAAAGATCTACCAAGATTATTACCCATAAGACAAGAGCTGGCTTTTGTTTAACTGTCCCAAAGTCATGAACACACCTTCTCAATCACCCGACCTGAAACCCATAGAAAATCTGTTGGATGAACTCAAAAGACGACTGCATACTACAACAATTAGGTCCACGAAAGAATTAGAGAAAAGGTTCATGGAAGAAAGGAGTCAGATTGGCTCCGAATTTACCAGGAAAATAATTGCTAATATGCCACAACGCCTGCGAGAAGTAATTCAACAGAATGGCCATGCTGCCAGATACTAAAAGATTGTGTGTTTAGATTGCAAAAAGGATTATGTTTGTGTTAAAATGATGATGGTCGAATATTAAAGTGGCGTACTTATGCAGAATGGGATGACATAATCATATTCTTTGTTGAGTTGCTTTGCTAGTTTCCATTATTGGCTACCTATACATTTCATTTAAATCACACAAGAATGATTATGCAATATGTTTACGTTTATCTTCTTTTCTAATGTAACATAAGACCATGAAAAGGGGGTAATCATAGGTGGCCGAATATTAATGTGAGCCACTGTATATACAATTATACAGTGTTAATTGAAGTGAGGTGTAACATTACTAAAAGTACCCATCCCTCATTTCGCAATACGTGTCGTAAGCTATAGCTGGCACTCAAGGAATAAGGGTCACTTGAATGCACACATGATGGGAAAAGGATATATCTTACAGTAATAAAACACTCAACATTTAAAGATACCTACAAAGATTTAAAAAAATGAAATTGATGTTTAAGAATTATTCTAAAATAAACATTTAGTTTTCATTTCAATCATATTCACATGCCAAATAAGAAATGGACTTGGGAGTGTACAAATGCACATTAAAAATTATTGATTCCTTGGGTTTACTGAGAGAGAAGATAGACCTAGCAAACCTAATTGCGATAATAGTAGTGACTGCTGCAAGACTAAAAACGACCAACTTGAAAGAATTCCAATTTACAATCGCAGCAACGTGTACAAGCCTGCGGACGTCGTCAACATGCGTGGTGTGACGGTCAGTGTATGGAGCAGCTCAATGCTACGCTATCTGCCCAGGTTGAGGATGTATTGCACTGTGGGCGATCCGCTATCCAGCCCCTGTAGCATTGCATGAGCCTTTGTGCTAAACAACACACAACCATTGTGTCGTGAACGTGTTCGGTATGTATATTGTGCACGAAAGGTCTGTGCAATAGTACTTCTGTACGGCAGCGTGATTTACTTGCGCGGAGATGTTGTTATTATGGAACACGATTACAGCAACGTAGAGTACGCAGATATTCACTTTTTATACGGCAAAGTCAACCGCAATGCACTGGAGGCTGCGTGGCTATATGCGGAAGCGATTGCTCACAGAAGGCATGCCGACCGGCGAACCTTCATGAGGATCTGTCAACGTCTTGGAGATAAAGGGTCCTCAGCACACCACCAACAACCAGGTAGACCGACCTCCATAGGTCCTGATGTATATTTAGGTGGGGAATTTCTCTTGACTTGAAACTGCGGCTTTTATGTACCGATTGTAGTTTACAGTAATCGATCACAAAGTACAATGCACACAAAGACATCTTCACTGTTTTAGAAATCCTGTTTTATTTATTGAAATTCTTAATTGATTTTTTGAGAATATACTAAAATGAGTTTAAGCGGTAAACAGATAACAAATGTCGAAGCACACACCGAGTATAACATTTTTTTTTTTCGATAAGTAATTTATCAAATTCTATGGTAAAAATGCGAATGGAAAGTAATATTATTAAATTATAAATTGCTCATTCATGATAATGTAAGAGGGATTCGCTTTTTCTAATAGCCAAGAATTTATTTAATTCGGTAATGATGATGACTAAAACATTCCGCCCCCAGGTGGGCTCGAACCACCAACCTTTCGGTTAACAGCCGAACGCGCTAGCCGATTGCGCCACAGAGGCACTGTGTTCAATGCTGTCAATTATATGTGAATAATATATGAGACAAAGTGAATTACAGTTTCGACACGCTTAAGTGAACATGCTAAAAGGCAAAACAATGTTACAGTCAGTTTTAAAATTAAATCCTTGAATCATCTTTTATGAGAAAAAAGTTTTTAAATGCTGCTATTAAAATTATTGAAAAATGATTTTATATTATAGTACTGATTTTGGTACCCACGATTATATGTTTTTAATCATACAAGATTGTTTGGCGTATTTTATAAAATTTATACATTCGGATCGTTGTTACAACTGGATAAGTGGAAGCGATAATGATTACTGCGACGTTTACATACTTATTTTGGAAGTACTCGCCATGATGTTCATCGCACTGCATTAAGTTGCACATGTGCAGTATGCTAGAAGTGATGCCACTTAAGTTTACATACGCAAAATAGCTATGTTTGTCGTGTTGAATTGGTAAAAAACACAGCTAATATTTGCAGAACATAAATATTTCTTTGCATACGTGGAGGACCAGTTTAATGTTTTTAATAGCTGCCACTGGAAAATTAAAACTCAAACGTATTATAAATAATATTTTAACATATTCATACATACAAAATGTAATTGAATACTATAGTTCTTTCCTAGGATCGCTACCCACTGGAACTTCGAGGATATAACATAAAATTATAAACCATTTAATAAAGTTTTTATAATTTTAAAAAATAAAAAATTCATTTTAAAATGAATTATAAATAATAAATGGTGTTATTTCTATGGTAAATCTCTAAGGTTATGAAAATATCCAGTTATTTTCTACTCTATGAGAAACCTCGCTGTTTATAGTACTGCAGGAAACAGCGGAAAGATCACACAAAAAACCACATATATGCTCTCCACTATCTCAGTCACTTTATTCTTTACGCTAGTCACAGACATATCGCCAGCCGTCACACCTTTAAGTATATGCTTTCAAACCATATTTATGATTACATTTATTTCCAGGTGTTCACTACAGCAATATGAAATAAAAAAATTACAATTAATTGTGAAACTTTTTCTATAAACACTATATGCTATCAGCATAATTTCTTAGACTTTTTAAAAGTAAGTGTCTACTATCATCGAATCTAGACCGATTATTTAACATATGTATTAATACAACTCACCAAAAGATTGGAATGTTGTGAGATACCGCAGTTTGGGGTGTAGGATTTACGTAGTTCTTTTGTGATCAACAGAGAGTGCATGAACACGTTGAACATGCCTGAGAGACCAGCTGAAGACAGCATTTTACAATCATACGTAACCTCCAGAAACTCTTCTAGATATCATAAGAGCTGCGCAGATAGAATGGCAACTTCTTCCAGAAGATGACATAAACACACTGACTACAAGCATGCCACAGCATGTTAGAGACCTGTATACCGCAAATGGAACCCATACACGGAACTAAGCTGCAGTGGGAAGAAATATATTTTCCCTAGTCAAATACATCATTAATTTGTTGCTGATCAGTTCTTATTTTTCTGTGATTTTGGAAATTTGTTTTGTAAAAAATCTTTGAATTTTAAGTTTAATAATTGTCCTGTTGGTAACATATTATTGCTATGCTTTCTTGTATGTGTATTAAATACCTTTCTACATTATGTAAGTATATTCTAAACTTCTGTGAGGTGTTAATTGTAAAATGATAGAAAGATTGTGTTTGGTATCGCATTAAGAATTGTTTGTAGACGTTTCTGGAAGTAGGGACCTTTTAGAGATGTTACGAGTGAAACATGTTTATTATATCTGTAATTAGCCCCTGTACAATACAAAATAGAACAAATATTAGTCAATAAAATTCTTTTGAACTTTTACCTGCCAAATATTTTTAGGAACTAAGGTAATAATGATTTGGTATTAAGATCGTAATGAGTGCATTGAACTTTAATTTTCAGTGGTTCACTTTAAATTTTTCAACCACCGATGATTATCGCAGTTTCATGGCATTATGTTACATTAGAAATGAAGATAAACATAAAACATATTGCACAATCATTCTTGTGTGCTTTAAATGAAATGCAATAGTATCCAGTAACTGAAATAAGTAGTGAAAGTTAAGGAAACCCAATTATTTGTCCTCGCATGCTGCATAAGTACGTCATTTTAATATTCGGCAAGTTGGGGTGGACGCATGGCACAGGTACGATGCACTTTGTGTTCGTACCTCGTGTCATTCCCTGCACGCTCTCTGCGCTGAGAGGTTGTATAAGGTAGCTCTGTTGGCTGCGTCAGTTAATGCAAATAGGTCGTATGGGCAAAAATACAACGTTAGAACAGTGACAGCTGGCCAATCTTTCATCATGCAGAGAAGAAATCTTAACGAGAAATTGAGGAGTACTTGAATCTGCCGAGGTTTTCTGTCGGAGACATCATAACAAGGTTCAAGAACGAAAACAGAATAGATTCGGTATCTCAAAAAGTACAGCCAACGAAACTAAGCGAGAGAGAAGAATGTCTAGTAATCAGGAAAATAACGAAAGATCCGAAAATTAGTTTCTTGCAAACCTACCAGAGAGGTACTAGATAAATGTGGAAAGAACGTCCATCCAGAAACCATCCGACGTGTTATCAGAAGAGAAGGATATAATATGAGGGTACCTAGAGGGAAGCCCATTAATTAATGCGGTGAATAGAAGAAAACCAAGCAAGTTTGCAAAAGACTGGGCTGACAAAATGACAGATGGTGNCCATTAATTAATGCGGTGAATAGAAGAAAACCAAGCAAGTTTGCAAAAGACTGGGCTGACAAAATGACAGATGGTGATCTGATGTTAATTTTGCTGAGGAGACGAGATTGAATGTGTTAGGTTCAGATAGCAGTGTAACTGTATGGCACAANGATCTGATGTTAATTTTGCTGAGGAGACGAGATTGAATGTGTTAGGTTCAGATAGCAGTGTAACTGTATGGCACAAGTCCAAAGAACATCTAAAACCTGGGAACTTTCAATCTACTATGAAACACATTGGAGGTAATATTTTGATCTACGGTTGTATATCTTCAGCAGGTGTTGGAGAAGCTGTACGTGAGCCACCTTGTTTCTTTTTCCTTCTGATAGAGTTGATCCTGAAAGCGAAACTACGCAAGAATGCTTATAAACTAGACATTAGGAACATGTTTAAGATCTACCAAGATAATTACCCATAAGACAAGAGCTGGCTTTTGTTTAACTGTCCCAAAGTCATGAACACACCTTCTCAATCACCNCACAAGTCCAAAGAACATCTAAAACCTGGGAACTTTCAATCTACTATGAAACACATTTAAGGTAATATTTTGATCTAGGGTTGTATATCTTCAGCAGGTGTTGGAGAAGCTGTACGTGTCGGTGGAACAAAGAAAAAGGAAGACTATCTCAACATCCTGAAAGCGAAACTACGCAAGAATGCTTATAAACTAGGCATTAGAAACATGTTTAAGATCTACCGAGATAATTACCCATAAGACAAGAGCTGGCTTTTGTTTAACTGTCCCAAAGTCATGAACACACCTTCTCAATCACCCGACCTGAATCCCATAGAAAATCTGTTGGATGAACTCAAAAGACGACTGCATACTACAACAATTAGGTCCACGAAAGAATTAGAGAAAAGGTTCATGGAAGAAAGGAGTCAGATTGGCTCCGAATTTACCAGGAAAATAATTGCTAATATGCCACAACGCCTGCGAGAAGTAATTCAACAGAATGGCCATGCTGCCAGATACTAAAAGATTGTGTGTTTAGATTGCAAAAAGGATTATGTTTGTGTTAAAATGATGATGGTCGAATATTAAAGTGGCGTACTTATGCAGAATGGGATGACATAATCATATTCTTTGTTGAGTTGCTTTGCTAGTTTCCATTATTGGCTACCTATACATTTCATTTAAATCACACAAGAATGATTATGCAATATGTTTACGTTTATCTTCTTTTCTAATGTAACATAAGACCATGAAAATGCGGTAATCATAGGTGGCCGAATATTAATGTGAGCCACTGTATATACAATTATACAGTGTTAATTGAAGTGAGGTGTAACATTACTAAAAGTACCCATCCCTCATTTCGCAATACGTGTCGTAAGCTATAGCAGGCACTCAAGGAATAAGGGTCACTTGAATGCACACATGATGGGCAAAGGATATATCTTACAGTAATAAAATACTCAACATTTCGAGATACCTACAAAGATTTAAAAAAATGAAATTGATGTTTAAGAATTATTCTAAACTAAACATTTAGTTTTCATTTCAATCATATTCACATGCCAAATAAGAAATGGACTTGGGAGTGTACAAATGCACATTAAAAATAATTGATTCCCTGGGTTTATGGAGAGAGAAGATAGACCTAGCAAACCTAATTGCGATAATAGTAGTGACTGCTGCAAGAATAAAAACGACCAACTTGGACGAATTCCAATTTACAATCGCAGCAACGTGTACAAGCCTGCGGACGTCGTCATCATGCGTGGTATGACGGGCAGTGTATGGAGCAGCACGATGCTACGCTACCTGCCCAGGTTGAGGATGTATTGCACTGTGGGCGATCCGCTATCCGGCCCCTGTAGCATTGCATGAGCCTTTGTGCTAAACAACAAACAACCATTGTGTCGTGAACGTCGTCGGTATGTATATTGTGCACGAAAGGTCTGTGCAATAGTACTTCTGTACGGAAGCGTGATTTACTTGCGCGGAGATGTTTTAAACATGGAACACGATTACAGCAACGTAGAGTATGCAGATATTTACTTTTTATACGGCAAAGTCAACCGCAATGCACTGGAGGCTGCGTGGCTATATGCGGCAGCGTTTGCTCACAGAAGGCATGCCGACCGGCGAACCTTCATGAGGATCTGTCAACGTCTTGGAGAAAATGGGTCCTCAGCACACCACCAACGACCAGGTAGACCGACCTCCATAGGTCCTGATGTATATTTAGGTGGGGAATTTCTCTTGACTCGAAACTGCGGCTTTTATGTACCGATTGTAGTTTACAGTAATCGATCACAAAGTACAATGCACACAAAGACATCTTCACTGTTTTAGAAATGCTGTTTTATTTATTGAAATTCTTAATTGATTTTATGAGAATATACTCAAATGAGTTTAAGCGGTAAACAGATAACAAATGTCGAAGCACACACCCAGTATAACATTTTTTTTTTCGATAAGTAATTTATCAAATTCTATGGTAAAAATGCGAATAGAAAGTAGTATTATTAAATTACAAATTGCTCATTCATGATAATGTAAGAGGGATTCGCTTTTTCTAATAGCCAAGAATTTCTTTAATTCGGTAATGATGATGACTAAAACATTCCGCCCCCAGGTGGGCCCGAACCACCAACCCTTCGGTTAACAGCCGAACGCGCTAGCCCATTGCGCCTCAGAGACACTGTGAGCATTGCTGGCAATTATATGTGAATAATATATGAGAAAAAGTGAATTACAGTTTCGACACGCTTAAGTGAACATGCTAAAAAGGCAAAACAATGTTACAGTCAGTTTTAAAAGTGAATCCTAGAATCATCTTTTTATGAGAAAAAAGTTTTAAAATTCTGCTATTAAAATTATTGAAAAATGATTTTATATTATAGTATTGATTTTCATACCCACGATTATATGTTTTTAATCATACAAGATTGTTTGGCGTATTTTATAAAATTTATACATTCGGATCGTTGTTACAACTGGATAAGTGGAAGCGATAATGATTACTGCGACGTTTACATACTTATTTTGGAAGTACTCGCCATGATGTTCATCGCACTGCATTAAGTTGCACATGTGCAGTATGCTAGAAGTGATGCCACTTAAGTTTACATACGCAAAATAGCTATGTTTGTCGTGTTGAATTGGTAAAAAACACAGCTAATATTTGCAGAACATAAATATTTCTTTGCATACGTGGAGGACCAGTTTAATGTTTTTAATAGCTGCCACTGGAAAATTAAAACTCAAACGTATTATAAATAACATTTTAACATATTCATACATACAAAATGTAATTGAATACTATAGTTCTTTCCTTGGATCGCTACCAACTGGAACTTCGAGGATATAACATAAAATTATAAACCATTTAATAAAGTTTTTATAATTTAAAAAAATAAAAAATTCATTTTAAAATGAATTATAAATAATAAATGGTGTTATTGCTATGGTAAATCTCTACGGTTCATTCTTGTGTGCTTTAAATGAAATGCAATAGTATCCAGTAACTGAAATAAGTAGTGAAAGTTAAGGAAACACAATTATTTGTCCTCGCATGCTGCATAAGTACGTCATTTTAATATTCGGCAAGTTGGGGTGGACGCATGGCACAGGTACGATGCACTTTGTGTTCGTACCTCGTGTCATTCCCTGCACGCTCTCTGCGCTGAGAGGTTGTATAAGGTAGCTCTGTTGGCTGCGTCAGTTAATGCAAATAGGTCGTATGGGCAAAAATACAACGTTAGAACAGTGACAGCTGGCCAATCTTTCATCATGCAGAGAAGAAATCTTAACGAGAAATTGAGGAGTACTTGAATCTGCCGAGGTTTTCTGTCGGAGACATCATAACAAGTTTCAAGAACGAAAACAGAATAGATTCGGTATCTCAAAAAGTACAGCCAACGAAACTAAGCGAGAGAGAAGAATGTNTTTTCTGTCGGAGACATCATAACAAGGTTCAAGAACGAAAACAGAATAGATTCGGTATCTCAAAAAGTACAGCCAAAGAAACTAATCGAGAGAGAAGAATGTCTAGTAATCAGGAAAATAACGAAAGATCCGAAAATTAGTTTCTTGCAAACCTACCAGAGAGGTACTAGATAAATGTGGAAAGAACGTCCATCCAGAAACCATCCGACGTGTTATCAGAAGAGAAGGATATAATATGAGGGTACCTAGAGGGAAGCCCATTTATTAATGCGGTGAATAGAAGAAAACCAAGCAAGTTTGCAAAAGACTGGGCTGACAAAATGACAGATGGTGGAATGATGTTATTTTTGCTGATGAGACGAGATTGAATGTGTTAGGTTCAGATAGCAGTGTAACTGTATGGCACAAGTCCAAAGAACATCTAAAACCTGGGAACTTTCAATCTACTATGAAACACATTTAAGGTAATATTTTGATCTNCACAAGTCCAAAGAACATCTAAAACCTGGGAACTTTCAATCTACTATGAAACACATTTAAGGTAATATTTTGATCTGGGGTTATACATCTTCAGCAGGTGTTGGAGAAGCTGTACGTGTCGGTGGAACAAAGAAAAAGGAAGACTATCTCAACATCCTGAAAGCGAAACTACGCAAGAATGCTTATAAACTAGGCATTAGGAACATGTTTAAGATCTACCAAGATAATTACCCATAAGACAAGTGCTGGCTTTTGTTTAACTGTCCCAAAGTCATGAACACNTTAAGATCTACCAAGATAATTACCCATAAGACAAGTGCTGGCTTTTGTTTAACTGTCCCAAAGTCATGAACACACCTTCTCAATCACCCGACCTGAATCCCATAGAAAATCTGTTGGATGAACTCAAAAGACGACTGCATACTACAACAATTAGGTCCACGAAAGAATTAGAGAAAAGGTTCATGGAAGAAAGGAGTCAGATTGGCTCCGAATTTACCAGCAAAATAATTGCTAATATGCCACAACGCCTGCGAGAAGTAATTCAACAGAATGGCCATGCTGCCAGATACTAAAAGATTGTGTGTTTAGATTGCAAAAAGGATTATGTTTGTGTTAAAATGATGATGGTCGAATATTAAAGTGGCGTACTTATGCAG
>NQII01000409.1:879090-896476 GCA_002778355.1 Clitarchus hookeri | reverse complement strand
AAAATGAGTTTAAGCGGTAAACAGATAACAAATGTCGAAGCACACACCGAGTATAACATTTTTTTTTTTCGATAAGTAATTTATCAAATTCTATGGTAAAAATGCGAATGGAAAGTAATATTATTAAATTATAAATTGCTCATTCATGATAATGTAAGAGGGATTCGCTTTTTCTAATAGCCAAGAATTTATTTAATTCGGTAATGATGATGACTAAAACATTCCGCCCCCAGGTGGGCTCGAACCACCAACCTTTCGGTTAACAGCCGAACGCGCTAGCCGATTGCGCCACAGAGGCACTGTGTTCAATGCTGTCAATTATATGTGAATAATATATGAGACAAAGTGAATTACAGTTTCGACACGCTTAAGTGAACATGCTAAAAGGCAAAACAATGTTACAGTCAGTTTTAAAATTAAATCCTTGAATCATCTTTTATGAGAAAAAAGTTTTTAAATGCTGCTATTAAAATTATTGAAAAATGATTTTATATTATAGTACTGATTTTGGTACCCACGATTATATGTTTTTAATCATACAAGATTGTTTGGCGTATTTTATAAAATTTATACATTCGGATCGTTGTTACAACTGGATAAGTGGAAGCGATAATGATTACTGCGACGTTTACATACTTATTTTGGAAGTACTCGCCATGATGTTCATCGCACTGCATTAAGTTGCACATGTGCAGTATGCTAGAAGTGATGCCACTTAAGTTTACATACGCAAAATAGCTATGTTTGTCGTGTTGAATTGGTAAAAAACACAGCTAATATTTGCAGAACATAAATATTTCTTTGCATACGTGGAGGACCAGTTTAATGTTTTTAATAGCTGCCACTGGAAAATTAAAACTCAAACGTATTATAAATAATATTTTAACATATTCATACATACAAAATGTAATTGAATACTATAGTTCTTTCCTAGGATCGCTACCCACTGGAACTTCGAGGATATAACATAAAATTATAAACCATTTAATAAAGTTTTTATAATTTTAAAAAATAAAAAATTCATTTTAAAATGAATTATAAATAATAAATGGTGTTATTTCTATGGTAAATCTCTAAGGTTATGAAAATATCCAGTTATTTTCTACTCTATGAGAAACCTCGCTGTTTATAGTACTGCAGGAAACAGCGGAAAGATCACACAAAAAACCACATATATGCTCTCCACTATCTCAGTCACTTTATTCTTTACGCTAGTCACAGACATATCGCCAGCCGTCACACCTTTAAGTATATGCTTTCAAACCATATTTATGATTACATTTATTTCCAGGTGTTCACTACAGCAATATGAAATAAAAAAATTACAATTAATTGTGAAACTTTTTCTATAAACACTATATGCTATCAGCATAATTTCTTAGACTTTTTAAAAGTAAGTGTCTACTATCATCGAATCTAGACCGATTATTTAACATATGTATTAATACAACTCACCAAAAGATTGGAATGTTGTGAGATACCGCAGTTTGGGGTGTAGGATTTACGTAGTTCTTTTGTGATCAACAGAGAGTGCATGAACACGTTGAACATGCCTGAGAGACCAGCTGAAGACAGCATTTTACAATCATACGTAACCTCCAGAAACTCTTCTAGATATCATAAGAGCTGCGCAGATAGAATGGCAACTTCTTCCAGAAGATGACATAAACACACTGACTACAAGCATGCCACAGCATGTTAGAGACCTGTAAACCCCAAATGGAACCCATACACGGAACTAAGCTGCAGTGGGAAGAAATATATTTTCCCTAGTCAAAAACATCATTAATTTGTTGCTGATCAGTGCTTATTTTTCGGTGATTTTGGAAATTTGTTTTGTATAAAAAATCTTTGAATTTTAAGTTTAATAATTGTCCTGTTGGTAACATATTATTGCTATGCTTTCTTGTATGTGTATTAAATACCTTTCTACATTATGTAAGTATATTCTAAACTTCTGTGAGGTGTTAATTGTAAAATGATAGAAAGATTGTGTTTGGTATCGCATTAAGAATTGTTTGTAGACGTTTCTGGAAGTAGGAACCTTTTAGAGATGTTACGAATGAAACATGTTTATTATATCTGTAATTAGCCCCTGTACAATACAAAATAGAACAAATATTAGTCAATAAAATTCTTTTTAACTTTTACCTGCCAAATATTTTTAGGAACTAAGGTAATAATGATTTGGTATTTAGATCGTAATGAGTGTATTGTACTTTAATTTTCAGTGGTTCACTTCTCCCTCCTTTTTATAGTATTCACTTCCGACATGGTCGTGCTGAAGCGCAATACTTTGTACACCTAAGGTTGTGTGGACACCACAGTTCCACATGTCCAACATCAATAGTCCTCCTTCTTCCCTTGTATTTACTATTGACATGGTTGTGCGGGCGCCCTGCCCTGTAGGGTATCATTTACCCGCACTAACTCCCGCTGGTTTTCCGTCTCCATATACGATGATTTTCCTTTTTTATCTTGCCATTTTCATATTCTAATGTTTCCTGCAATGTGGGCGCTTCGTCTTTTAGGATTTTCCTGTCCAATATTCCCAAATAATAATCTTTATTGTCCCTCCTTACTGTATTCCATTTATTGTTCCTTCTTTCACATTCTTTACACATTCACGCATTAGATTTGTCCCGTGATTAGGTCAATGTAAGTGTGGCACCAAGTCCTGCAGAATACACAATTTCTTCCTTATTTATTCCTTTAGTTACTAGTCCGTTCATTTTCCTCATGTCCCTTAATGCCCTACCTCCTTCGTTGTCCATTATCCTTTTCTTTTCTGTATTAAGTTATTCTCATTGTGGTTTTTGCTTACTTTTCCCCACTTATGTACTAATCATTGTTTTCTGATTTTTTCCATTTTATTGATGTTACCTGCCATTACCGCAGATACCGCAGCACGCTGGGCTGTGTGGATATTGTTATTACTGTTCATTATTTTGTCTTATTATGTAAAGGGTCAATGTCTAATAAACACACCATAAATCCAAATTCATAATTATGCTTATCACATTTATTTATTTAAAATTTGTCTATATTATCTATTGTTTGTACTGCTGATAAGTGTTCCACATTCGAGATAAGTGGATGCTTATTGGTTTTCCTAAATAGATTTCTCCTGACCAGTAACTTCAGTTCTCTCAGTAGAAAAGGTAAGCCTATATCAAAATGTGTTTACATTATCTATGGAGTATTTTCAAACATTAAAAAAAATGAAGTGCGTNGCCATGATGTTCATCGCACTGCATTAAGTTGCACATGTGCAGTATGCTAGAAGTGATGCCACTTAAGTTTACATACACAAAATAGCTATGTTTGTCGTGTTGAATTGGTAAAAAACACAGCTAATATTTGCAGAACATAAATATTTCTTTGCATACGTGGAGGACCAGTTTAATGTTTTTAATAGCTGCCACTGGAAAATTAAAACTCAAACGTATTATAAATAATATTTTAACATATTCATACATACAAAATGTAATTGAATACTATAGTTCTTTCCTTGGATCGCTACCCACTGGAACTTCGAGGATATAACATAAATTTATAAACCATTTAATAAAGTTTTTATAATTTAAAAAAATAAAAAATTCATTTTAAAATTAATTATAAATAATAAATATTGTTATTTCTATGGTAAATCTCTAAGGTTATGAAAATAGCCAGTTATTTTCTACTCTATGAGAAACCTCGCTGTTTATAGTACTGCAGGAAACAGTGGAAAGATCACACAATTCCTCTTATTTTCGGGTCACCCATTTAATGTGTTGGGATGATTTTTCATTACATATGTTTGTCTGATTGAGGTTCAATTTTCGTAATATAGGAGTATTTTTCCGATTTTCTCACGCAATGCGTGTCATTGATTTAAGTTAATTATCCGTTCCACTTGTCTTTTACTTTCTTATTTTCTGTTCCCTTGGCTAGCTTCCTGAACAACTTTTAAATTACATATTATATTAATTCCATGGCTGTGTGGTTATCTTAGCCCCGCAGCACTCCACATCTCCACTTCCTTATTCACATTTCCTTCCTGTTCTGCATAGACTTCCCTATATGGCGATACAGGGAACACCAATGGTTGTGTGAACATCACAGTTCCACATGTCACAACATCACTACTTTTCACTCCTTTTATAGTATTCACTAATGGCACATCGTGCTGACACGCAATACATTGTACACCTCAGGTTGTGTGGACTCCATAGTTTCACATGTCAGAACATCAATACTTCTCCCTCCTTTTTATAGTATTCACTACTGACATGGTCGTGCTGACGCGCAATACTTTGTACACCTAAGGTTGTGTGGACACCACAGTTCCACATGTCACAACATCAATAGTCCTCCTTCTTCCCTTGTATTTACTATTGACATGGTTGTGCGGGCGCCCTGCCCTGTAGGATATTATTTACCCGCACTAACTCCCGCTGGTTTTCCGTCTCCATATACGACGATTTTCCTTTTTTTTATCTTGCCATTTTCATATTCTAATGTTTCCTGCAATGTGGGCGCTTCGTCCTGTAGGATTTTCCTGTCCAATATTCCCAAATAATAATCTTTATTGTCCCTCCTTACTGTATTCCATTAATTGTTCGTTCTTTCACATTCTTAACACATTCACGCATTAGATTTGTCCCGTGATTAGGTCAATGGTAGTGTGGCACCAAGTCCTGCAGAATACACAATTTCTTCCTTATTTATTCCTTTAGTTACTAGTCCCTTCATTTTCCTCACGTCCCTTAATGCCCTACCTCCTTCAGTTGCCCATTATCCTTTTCTTTTCTGTATTAAGTTATTCTCATTGTGGTTTTTGCTTACTTTTTCCCCACTTATGTACTAATCATTGTTTTCTGATTTCTGCCATTTTATTGATGTTACCTGCCATTACCGCAGAAGAGCGCAGCGCACTGGGCTGTGTGAATATTGTTATTACTGTTCATTATTTTGTCTTATTATGTAAAGGGTCAATGTCTAATAAACACACCTAAAATCCAAATTCATAATTATGCATATCACATTTATTTATTTAAAATTTGTCTATATTATCTACTGTTTGTACTGCTGATAAGTGTTCCACATTCGAGATAAGTGGATGCTTATTGGTTTTCCTAAATGGATTTCTCCTGACCAGTAACTTCAGTTCTCTCAGTAGAAAAGGAAAGCCTATATCAAAATGTTTTTACATTCTCTATGGAGTATTTTCAAACATTAAAAAAAATGAAGTGCGTGTGGCGTCGGCATCGTTTTGACGCGCCAAATGAGAATGTTTTGATAAACCTTGAAATGGTTTTAATTGAAATGTTACAGTGAAAAAAATTTATGAAAAGTTTGAAGTGTTTACTTTTTGTAGTGTGTGACTGCTAAACAGCTGTGACTATGGCCATTCCTCCTGGAGAACCAATTGGCTTTGGCGAACAAATTGAGGTTATAAAATGTCTATGTGCTTGTTATTGATATTTAACAGCTTTCAATAAATAATTAATTGTTATGGTTCTAAGATCTTTATGTAAAAAAATAATTCTTGATGCCTAAGTATGTAAAGAAATGCAACTGTTGTCGGTGCCGAGTAATTTCTTGTTGGTGTAGGTTCAGTGTGTTTATATTAATCAGTTATTTATTTATTCACGACATCGATTTCGTAGCGGTGAAACGCCGTGGGATATAGAGCTCGTTATAATGGTTTTAAATATAATGTGTATTCAATAAATAACTATGATGGACGTACCAGGTGTTGTACCAACAATTATTTCCCGACTCATAAGGATAGCAGATTGATGCTGGATTTACATTACCACGACGAACATGCTCCGACAATCAGACACATTTCTATCCGACAATGTCGGTCACCAAAATGTGTTCAGTGTTTACAATACTCTGACAGTTCCCATCCGCCAAGCGTATCGTAGCTGCCGGAAAATCTTAAAATGCCCAGTAATGTGCTATACTTCTCGTTGGAATGCATATAAATCACATCATATTGTACACTATTTTGTTATGAAAACAGTCAAAAGCCATCTAAATATACTATTTTCATCATTATTTATTTCAGTCACATCAATAACCAACATCTTCTACACAATAATCAGTATATACCTGTAACATATTTTTAAAGTAAAATTATCCACAGCAGTGACATATTCACAACATTTTGTTTTGTAAGGTTGTGTTTATGTTATTATTTATACTGCCCAGCGAGTCCGACTACGACAAAAGTAGAAATAGAATCTACTTTTGTCGGCCGGTCTGAGCCGTGATTTTGTCTGGTTGACCTTGCTTCTGATTGGCTGTTGAAATATTTACTTCGGAGTTGGGGCTGTGATATCGAAGTGTCGTGGCATTGTAAATCCAGCATGAGAATGAATCCATAATTTATTGCGCTAGAACTAGAACATAATGTCATTTAATAACAATCCTAGGAAGGAAAAGTTTTGAAATCTATAAAACGTATCCAAAAAAGTACTTTTTAAATTTTATTCAACAGATGATTTCTTTAATATATACCGATGTTATAATTGAGGTACGTATAGTACCCGTTGGTGTGTTTCAAAACATTCTCTATGGTGTACATCCTATATGTAATCTTTTGAATATTTGTTAACTTTGTAGTGGAACCCAATATATGCTTCCTGTACTTCAAGAATTATTTTTTTTATTGTTATTGTTTGAAAAATCCATTTCAGTATGTACTGTTGAAAACTAAAATATGTTAATAATTAATAAATAAATCTTATACTACTACTGCAGCAACATTGTTACAGATTGTTAAAATGTTTACAAATACTTTTCTTACACACTATTAGAATTGTATTTTTGATCATCTACAACATAAAGGTGTGTGTGTTTATATCATCATCATCATCATCCATTGCTACTGCTGCTCTCTCCATCTTTTTGCAGGATCAGCATAGGGAAATGTCTTTATCTCTCTCCATTATTCTTCCTCCCTGGGTAATTATTAAGTTTAGGGGCTTTTCTGAAAAACACAATAAAATTTCAAAATTATGATATATTTCTACTCTACTAATGATGCAGAACACAAATATACTAAGGGCATTAACGTCCGACTAATTTTGTAATATGTGCCCACCTAACCTAACAGAACCTAACCCCACGATGGGTGAATCACTATTTCACATTTTTAAACTAACCTAGGATTGTTGGGTTTTACGCTAACCTAGGATTGTTGGGTTTTACACTAACCTAGGTTTGTTGGGTTTTACACTAACCTAGGATTGTAGGGTTTTACACTGACCTAGGATGTTTGGGTTTTACACTAAAGTACGAATGTAGAATTGTAGGGATTTAAAGGAACCGTAAAACACACCAAAAGAATGTAAATTGACTCACCTATGTAGGGGGCTGGTATAAATCCTCTGATGGTAATAGACGTAAACAAACATATTTCGCAAGTTTTTTAAACATGTTCTACTTATTTTAACATTACGGCGTCTTGAATATGAACAAGGTAAGCAGTGCAGAACCCATTAATGCAACTTTAGTTGGTCTAGGACGTTTCGTTCAGAAATGTAAACAAACTGGCTATACTGTTCATTTTGCAATTTTGTTCAATTTTTTAAAATATGTTTTACTTATTTTAAAGCTACGCCCCTAGTATATTCATGTTCTACGTGATTAGTAGAGTAGAAATATATCATAATTTTGAATTTTTATTGTGTTTTTCAGAAAAGCCCCTAAACTTAATAATTACAGACAGTGTTTGTTAGCTTAAAGACAGATCTGACAACAGTGCAGTGCTGTTCTCGTTTGTGATTGGCTGCTGTCAGGTCATCACCTGCTGTTTGTGTTGTTCTGGTTAGACAAAGTTTGTTGTAAAAACACAAAATGAAGCACGAATAATAAACGGTGTTGACCAGGAATCCATACTAATTCAGATAATATTATATTAATTTTGTAGGTTCAAAAGTATTTGTGTTATTGAAAACAATGACAGCTGATCTGATGCAAATTACTNATATTATATTAATTTTGTAGGTTCAAAAGTATTTGTGTTATTGAAAACAATGACAGCTGATCTGATGCAAATTACTATAGATTTTTGCATGGTTTATGTAACATGTGATTCCAACACAAAGAAGATTTTATGACAGTTGTCATAGTGATTACATATTGGGTGTACTTGAGATGTAGAAGTATTTCAGTACACATTTCACTACTTAAAGAAACGTGTGGCAAGTTAACACACAATTACTCGTTACTAAATAAAGTACAGGCAGTTCGCTTCCTTATGTATGTATATTTTTTATTATTCAAATATTATGCACTTACTTCCAGTATATTAATATTAACACATCACGCAAGAACGAGAATGAAATCATGACTTTACAAATACAATTGTGCATGCTTGCCTGAATGTGCAATACTAGCAATACTTTGAAAGCAACCTTAGCCTCGTAACGGCTCAATACGCCTCGGATGTGAAATATATTGAGTGATATGAATATCTAATTATTATGAAAATACTCTACAATAGATAATAGGTCTGGAAAAATTAATATGATTCTTAATATAAAAGTTACATTTCTCGTCAAGCACACTTTCTTGCGTCTCTACTTTTCCAATGACTTCAAAACGTTTGAACAAGTTCCCACAGATGGCACCACGGTTAAATAATTTGACATATTTTTAACAAGCAGAAAATGACAACAAACTTTGTAACTAAACATTGAAGCCATGAACTTTAACATGCTGGAGGCCAGAATATTTATTTAAATAATATTCTCGTCAATTTGCTAGCCGAATCACGCCCAACAGTGCAGTGGCTAGGCATTTTGCAAGATATTCACGAACTACAATAAAAAATGCCTTGTTCTACATCAATACCAGACAGAATTGGATGAAATTTTAACGCATTTAATGCATTTTATTAAAAAAAATATCTGAGCTGCTCCCAGATGGCTAACTGTCTCAGATTTTAAAATACACATGTAATGATTATTGCTTTATAGCAGTGTACATCTTAAATACAGCGCATGGCACCACCAAATTAGTAATTAAACGATGAAGCTTGNTTATTGCTTTATAGCAGTGTACATCTTAAATACAGCGCATGGCACCACCAAATTAGTAATTAAACGATGAAGCTTGCATGGAATTCAACCAAATTTCAGTGTGCTCACAAATACTTGTAATTCATCTTATACTAGCGCCTGTCCGAATCCATCAACTATTTCATAATGAAATTACTATCCAAACAAAACACATCATTTTACGAGTGCGCAGACCTTTGCGAAACCATTTATAATAATTTAAAACGGACAAACTAACTTTTCTCAATACCTTAAAACAAAATCCAAAACATCCAAATCTACTATCAAATAAAACATATTGTGCAAAACTATACCTGATTTTCTGAAGATAAGGTATTGTTTGAGTCCCTAAAAAAATGTAGTCATTTTAGAAAACAAGTAATATTTAATTACATTTCATACAATTTTGGCTTATTTCTTCAACAGAAAAGTGTTTCTAGCCTATTTTTTATCCATTTACATGAGTATGTAGGTACCCATCCCAATATCGCCCATAAGTCTTGAAATTGCATTTTCGCATGTATAAAACTCTTTTGAAAATTAATTACTTGTTTCTAATCAAGGCCTAATAATCACAGCCGACTGACGCAATCAATAATTTTGTAGTCATCATCCTAAATAACCAATTTGAAATCTTCTGCTGACATTAGACATAATTTAAATAACAAACAACCTCACATCNTTGTGGCAAGTTAACACACAATTACTCGTTACTAAATAAAGTACAGGCAGTTCGCTTCCTTATGTATGTATATTTTTTATTATTCAAATATTATGCACTTACTTCCAGTATATTAATATTAACACATCACGCAAGAACGAGAATGAAATCATGACTTTACAAATACAATTGTGCATGCTTGCCTGAATGTGCAATACTAGCAATACTTTGAAAGCAACCTTAGCCTCGTAACGGCTCAATACGCCTCGGATGTGAAATATATTGAGTGATATGAATATCTAATTATTATGAAAATACTCTACAATAGATAATAGGTCTGGAAAAATTAATATGATTCTTAATATAAAAGTTACATTTCTCGTCAAGCACACTTTCTTGCGTCTCTACTTTTCCAATGACTTCAAAACGTTTGAACAAGTTCCCACAGATGGCACCACGGTTAAATAATTTGACATATTTTTAACAAGCAGAAAATGACAACAAACTTTGTAACTAAACATTGAAGCCATGAACTTTAACATGCTGGAGGCCAGAATATTTATTTAAATAATATTCTCGTCAATTTGCTAGCCGAATCACGCCCAACAGTGCAGTGGCTAGGCATTTTGCAAGATATTCACGAACTACAATAAAAAATGCCTTGTTCTGCATCAATACCAGACAGAATTGGATGAAATTTTAACGCATTTAATGCATTTTATTNCAATAAAAAATGCCTTGTTCTGCATCAATACCAGACAGAATTGGATGAAATTTTAACGCATTTAATGCATTTTATTTAAAAAATAATTGAGCTGCTCCCAGATGGCTAACTGTCTCAGATTTTAAAATACACATGTAATGAATATTGCTTTATAGCAGTGTACATCTTAAATACAGCGCATGGCACCACCAAATTAGTAATTAAACGATGAAGCTTGCATGGAATTCAACCAAATTTCAGTGTGCTCACAAATACTTGTAATTCATCTTATACTAGCGCCTGTCCGAATCCATCAACTATTTCATAATGAAATTACTATCCAAACAAAACACATCATTTTACGAGTGTGCAGACCTTTGCGAAACCATTTATAATAATTTAAAACGGACAAACTAACTTTTCTCAATACCTTAAAACAAAATCCAAATCTACTATCAAATAAAACTATAACACGTTTTGATATGGACTAAAAGACTTCTATTCCATAAGTTTGAGTCCCTAAAAAAATGTAGTAATTTTAGAAAACAAGTAATATTTAATTACATTTCATACAATTTTGGCTTATTTCATCACCAGAAAAGTGTTTCTAGCCTATTTGTTATCCATTTACATGAGTATGTAGGTACCCATCCCAATATCGCCCATAAGTCTTGAAATTGCATTTTCGCATGTATAAAACTCTTTTGAAAATTAATTACTTGTTTCTAATCAAGGCCTAATAATCACAGCCGACTGACGCAATCAATAATTTTGTCATCATCATCCTAAATAACCAATTTGAAATCTTCTGCTGACATTAGACATAATTTAAATAACAAACAACCTCACATCANTCATCATCCTAAATAACCAATTTGAAATCTTCTGCTGACATTAGACATAATTTAAATAACAAACAACCTCACATCAACCAAGAAATGGTCACCATATTTGTTGTAATGTTCTGATTAGTCCAGTAATTGGAACCTATTCTTGTGTTTAATACAACCATTGGTTAAAGGCAAATTAAACATTGGTTATTCTGAACAATATATTGGGAAACCGAAAATGTCTCTCCCAACACTCAATTTTTAATCAGAACTTAATCGGAACAAAAAAAAAGCAGACATTGTGAAACTGGTCCTAATCATGTGCCATCTTGTTATTATCAGCATGCTGCTCATAAATCTTATGCCTATCACTTGTCGATTGTCCACATAGGCAAATTTGGACAAAGTAACCATAACATTCATAGCTACAGTAAAACCCTCATTTAGCCTAATATACATGTACATTGTTTTGCACCTGGTCTATATACACCACAGTAATTTGACCCTCGTAAAAAATTTCCTGTTTAATAAGCCTAAATTTTTCTCTCCCTTCAGAAAGAGTATTTCTGTATTTTTGAAATCTATAACTGATCTACATGATATTTCTTTATGTTAGTGTTGAACTGTTTAGTATTTGTGTTGCTGAAATTTTTTAGTTCAGTTGGGGTTTTGTTGAATTATTTAATTCCTGTGAAATGCATATCATTTCATTATACAATCCATTGTAGGCAAATGTACCTAAATAATTTTTTTATTGATGTATACGTATCATACACTGTTATCAAAATTCCACGGATTCCATAATTCAAATTTAATGGGAAAAGNTTTTTATTGATGTATACGTATCATACACTGTTATCAAAATTCCACGGATTCCATAATTCAAATTTAATGGGAAAAGATATTGTTCTGTAAATGTTAATACACCCAAATTTTTTTTAACAAAGAACAAGATATGTCCGTTTTTTTTTCATTTTATTTCGTGGTAATTATCCACAGTAGCAGCTTTTCTGTAAAAAAAAAAAAAANTTTTTTTTTTCATTTTATTTCGTGGTAATTATCCACAGTAGCAGCTTTTCTGTAAAAAAAAAAAAAATCCCCGAAAAGTGGTATATTTCCACTCTACTAATTACGCAGAACACGAGTATTCTAGGGGCATTAACGTATGACTAATTTNTTTTTATTGATGTATACGTATCATACACTGTTATCAAAATTCCACGGATTCCATAATTCAAATTTAATGGGAAAAGTTATTGTTCTGTAAATGTTAATACACCCAAAATTTTTTTAACAAAGAACAAGATATGTCTGTNAAATTTAATGGGAAAAGATATTGTTCTGTAAATGTTAATACACCCAAATTTTTTTTAACAAAGAACAAGATATGTCCGTTTTTTTTTCATTTTATTTCGTGGTAATTATCCACAGTAGCAGCTTTTCTGTAAAAAAAAAAAAAAATCCCAGAAAAGTGGTATATTTCCACTCTACTAATTACGCAGAACACGAGTATTCTAGGGGCATTAACGTATGACTAATTTCGTAATATGTGCCCACCTAACCCCATAATGAGCGAATCACTATTTTACATTTTTAAACTAACCTAGGATTGTTGGGTTTTTAAACTAACCTAGGATGGTAGGGTGTTAATCTAACCTAGGATTGTAGGGTGTTAATCTAACCTAAGATTGTAGGGTGTTAAACTAACCTGGGATAGTAGGGTTTTAAACTAACCTAGGATTTTAGGGTTTTAAAGTAACAGCTAAAAACACCGCAAGTCTATGAATCAACTCACATAGGTAGGCGGGGGGTACAATTCCATTGTCCTCGACCCATTCAATTGTCCGTGCATCTTACCTCAATCGACAAAACACCACGATCTACTAAAACATTCAAGTAACACCCGCCACTTAGGCGAATATTACGCACAGAAGCACTTGTTCGTGCACCCTCCATTATTAAATCACAAGCTTTCGCACGGTCAGATTCGGACGTCACAACTCACGCCTGCAACTACACAACCGCACTGTCTCACGTCTCAAATGCAACTAATGGCATCTCAACTTCCACGTAAAATTCTGTGACGATGACGTCTACAGATCAAGCCAATAACGTGATGGCACAATGCTCATTTGCTCACGTTACTAATGCATTACTTCACCAAAATCATGGCGTCCGACGTAATTAAAGCGGCGAACTGCTCGTACTTTTAACTATTTTATTTAATACATTCTACTTATTTTAACATTATGCCCTCCTGAATATTCACAAGGTGAGCTGTGCAGAACCCATTAATGCTACTTTAGTTGGTCTAGGACGTTTCCTTCAGAAAAGCTGCTATTTTAGATAATTACCTATTTCGTTTCAGAAATTTTTTGTGTGAAGACTGATTTTGGAGTAAGTTTTCGGAAGGCTGTGGAGGAGTTTCCCTAAGTTGTCGATTTTAAGACCTATTAACTTATTCACTATTGAGAGCAACGGGAATTTTCAAACAATTTCAACGAACTAAACCTCAGGCATGTTTAGATTATATTTTTGCCTGTACAAGAGTATGTCATTTATGTGAGATTGACAACTCTCGCCTACTTTTTGCCATTTTATGTANAATATTTTTGCCTGTACAAGAGTATGTCATTTATGTGAGATTGACAACTCTCGCCTACTTTTTGCCATTTTATGTACAAAAGTTGTCTGTGCTTTTCAAGAGTATCAGTAAGTGAAAATATATTGCACAGGCATTTAACAATTTCTCTCCATTTGACCTGTTCACCTACTCTGTTTAGTACAGCGTTCTCGTAAGTCCTTTTGGCTGTGCCAGTTAAATAAGAGACACCTACACTTTCCTGCCTCTTCCCAGTTATTACCTAATATTGCTAACCGTAATATATAGTTCTAAATAGTCCACATTATCTTTCCCAAGTTCACCTGAAAATACTGCAATTTCTTCAGGTTTTTGGATTACAGCTNTTCTAAATAGTCCACATTATCTTTCCCAAGTTCACCTGAAAATACTGCAATTTCTTCAGGTTTTTGGATTACAGCTCTTACAGGTTGAGTGTCTGACATTTTAACACCTGTAAAATAATTTTGACCTAAAGGTGTGTTTGTGTACAAATGGCCTGATATTTCTAAATTCTTATAATTCAGAGTTCCCTGTACACTAGTATTCTGCAACTAAGATTCTGATGCATCTGTTATTTTATGGTACATTTCATTTGGCAACACTGAGCTTCGTCACTACTCCGTGGCGGACTCGAGACCACGGAGGGATGTCGATTACTTATGCCAATTATTAGCCCATTAAATCCATCAGTGTAAAACAAAGTGTTGTTTGCTTTTCTTCTATTATTCTAACATGGTATAGCAGAGCGTGGCTTGGAAGCGTGGTTCGGAAGTGAACAAATGAAATAGTTTAGTGAAAATTCCGAAAAAAGAACAGTTTTGTTAACCAAGATGGCGGCTAGAAATAGCGACATAAACATTCCAATTTTCGATGGAGCGGACTATTGTAATTGGAAATTACGAATCCTAAAGTTTTTACAGTTTAAGAAGTGTAAGGATGTGGCAGTAAGTCCAAANTTGTTAACCAAGATGGCGGCTAGAAATAGCGACATAAACATTCCAATTTTCGATGGAGCGGACTATTGTAATTGGAATCCTAAAGTTTTTACAGTTTAAGAAGTGTAAGGATGTGGCAGTAAGTCCAAAAATGATGACAAGTGGGACGGGCAACAAATTACATTTATAGTGCCATATCGAATAAACAGCTGGAATACATAGGAGAGCTCGATACAGCTTATGAGATTTTCAAAAATTTTGACGAGATGTATTTAAAAAAATCAACGGCGTTGCAGATAGTGTGCCGACATAATCTGGAAACTATCAAATTAACGAATTACTTGGAGGTTAGCTTATTTTTCGACGACTTTGAGAAAGCTACAAACGAACTAAAACAAGCAGGAGCAATAGTTTCGGAGCAGGAAAAGCTAAATTATATGTTGAAGGCGCTACCAGTTAATTACAGCCATATTGGTGATTTAATAGATGTTCTACTGGAGGGTGAGAGAACTGTGGACTATTTAAAAAGTAAAATAAAGTTAAAAAAAAGGCAGAGAATGCGAGTGACACATCAAATGTTTTTCGAGCGGAAGCCAGGTCATCAAATCAGAATAATTTTAATTGTTTTGGCTGTGGAAAGCCAGGTCACTTTAGAAGAGATTGTCGTTCCAGAAATGTAAACCGTGAACGTGGTTTTTCTAGTTACCGTGGACATGGATTATCCAGTTACCAAGAACGTGGATCAAAGAATAATAGAAATTTGCATAGAGGACGAGGAAATTATCATCAAAGTAGTCATGAGAGTCAAGGTAATAGTTTTCATACTACCGCTGCAAACAATACGTACACAAAAAGTGAAAATTATAAGCCAAAGAAAGGGCAAATAGAATGGTTACTCGATAGTGGTTGTACAGACCATATTATAAACACTGTNCAAAGTAGTAATGAGAGTCAAGGTAATAGTTTTCATACTACCGCTGCAAACAATACGTACACAAAAAGTGAAAATTACAAGCCAAAGAAAGGGCAAATAGAATGGTTACTCGATAGTGGTTGTACAGACCATATTATAAACACTGATGAGTACTTTGATACTTGCGAGACATTGAAGAAACCTGTCCAAGTAAAAATTGGTGATGGAACAATATTAGAAGCTACAAAAGTTGGTAATATTAATACTTGTTTCCTGGTGTATGGACAAAAATCGGAAGTGATGTTGACAAATGTTTTTTATGTAAAAGAAATGAAGGCAAACCTGTTAAGTTCTTCAAGAATTATAGACAAACATTCAATTGTTTCAAGAAGGAGGTTTTGAAAAATTTATAACACAAATGGAAAGGTTCTAGCAGTGACAATTAAAGATAAGAGATTGTATAAGATGAAAAGCTACATGATTGAAGAAAGAATGCAAGCAAATGTAAGTAAAAGAAATATGACTATAAAAGAAAAACTACACCGTACATTGGGACATATAAATTTTAGAAATTTGGGATTAATGTGCAAAATTGAGTCATTGGATGGATTACCTAAAGAGATTGTATCTGAATACCTAAGGTGTGCAACATGTATTGAAAACAAAATGCATAACCTACCATTTCACCATAATCGAAGAAGAGCAGAGGAGCTATTAGAGATTGTACACACAGATTTAAATGGACCACATCAGACTTCAGGAAATCAGGGAGAAAAATATTTTTTGAGTTTCATAGATGATTACAGCAAATTAGTTAAAGTTTATTGTATCAGGACAAAAGATGAGGTATATGATTATTTAGTGCAATATGTAAATGAGGTACAAAACTTGACAGGAAAGATGATAAAGGAACTGCGATGTGACAATGGCAAGGAATATATGAATGCAAGAGTTTTTCAGTTTGCAAAAGAAAAGGGAATAGTAATAAAACCTTGTCCAGCATATGTTCATGAACTAAATGGAACAGCAGAGAGATACAATAGAGCATTAATGGATATGGGCAGATGTCTTTTATTAGAAGCAAAAGTAGAAAGAAAATTTTGGCCTGAAGTAATTAAAGCAGCTGCATATCTTAAAAACAGGACATTGACTAATACTATTGAAAGGAAAACGCCATTTGAAATATTTTTTAAAAGAAAGCCATCAGTTAAAAATTTGAAAATGTGTGGAAGTAAAGTGTTTATGAGAATTCGAGAAGAAAGGCGAAGATCAAATGGGACAGAAAGCAGAAGCTGGAATTTTACTTGGATATACTGACACTGGATACAGAGTGTTGGTTAACAACAGAGTAATTATTGCTAGACATTGTGATGTAATATAAGAAGATGAAATTTTGTGTGGATTTGAAGATGAGAAACAAGATAAGATTGAAGATTCACCTAATACAAATCAAGAGAAGATGGATATGGCAAAACAGTTGGAAAAGGATAATACACAGGAAATAAATAATGATGACGAGATAAAAGAAGATGAAGATAGGATAACAAAAAAAGCCTCAAGAAGACAAGTTAAACCTCCATTTCGTTTTGATGAGGAATTTGGTTATTACTGCATTGATGTCAATTTTTGTGATGCTTTGGTTCCGGAAAATTTTCAGGAGGC
>NQII01000409.1:857811-878701 GCA_002778355.1 Clitarchus hookeri | reverse complement strand
AAAATTTGTAAACCAGTTAGGATATATGAGGATAACTCAGGGGCAATAGCCATTTCCAAATATGGAAACTTTACAAAGAATTCTAAACATATTGAGGTTCATTATCATTTTATACATGAGAGTGTCAAGCAAGGAAATATTGAAGTTGTAAAGATAGATTCAGAAAATAATATTGCAGATATATTTACAAAAGCATTAGGAAATGTAAAATTCATGAAATTCAGAGAAATGTTAAATGTAAAAGAATAAAATAAGGTATAGTAAGTTAAGATAGATAGTTTTAATAACATAGTGAAGTTGTTTTTGTTTTGTTTGTTTTTGTGTGTTTTGGTGTTGCCATATAAATGTAAGGAGGCGTGTTATTTTATGGTACATTTCATTTGGCAACACTGAGCTTCGTCACTACTCCGTGGCGGACTCGAGACCACGGAGGGATGTCGATTACTTATGTCAATTATTAGCTCATTAAATCCATCAGTGTATAACAAAGTGTTGTTTGCTTTACTTCTATTATTCTAACAGTATCCACCCCATATTATGCAGATGCATTATCCTCTATTTGATAGGGAACTAACCCTCTGTACAATTTTCGTTACCATCCCACTAGTTAGTTTGGTCAAGGTAGTAATTAAAATACTAGTTGTGAATTTTAAGATATATGATATAACTTTGTGTTGTTCAGGGCTTGGGTAGAATTGTATGTAATGCAAAGCGAACTTTTACGGCGCTCCATACTTTCTCTTAGCACAGTGACCGATAGCGTCTTTAATAATGCTGACGAAGCAAAACCCCTTTTTGAATGAAAATCTTTACATTAAATGTTTCTGTTCCAAAATAAAACTATTCTAAATGAAAATTAATTGATATTCAATTAAGGTAAGTGTAACTTTAGTGAAATATCACTTCAATATTAGATTCAAATAGAACAAATCATTTACCCTTGGAGAAACACACAACACTGAAAAATTGTACATGAAATCGACGATTACGAAACATTTTCATACAATTTGTATGAAAAGACTGAAATATGTGCACAACTAACTACATTCAATCTACACAAAATACACAAAAATATCTTGGAATAGATGTGAGATAGGAAATTATGCTTGTGAAAAATGGAAAACAAAATCAAAGAATTTGCAACTGAACATTGGGAAAACTAATTTTAAATGCTGTCGTCAGNAACATTGGGAAAACTAATTTTAAATGCTGTCGTCAGAGAATTTTAATTATTTTCAGACCAAAAATAACTAAATCATCTCTCTTTAAACAAATCTACCAAATAAGTAAATTACGTGAAGTAAGTAACTTCCTTTTGATGTGCATAAAATTTAATTAAATTGCAGTTCACTGCAAAATAGTTTTGCACTGCTAGATGCATGAAGATTCATGTCTACTGGCTACTAAAATGTCCGTAGAATTTAAGCCCTTTTACTACTTAAAAGTTAATTTTGAAATTTCCAAAAATAATTTAAATAACTGTTCTTCCAAACAAAATAAAATTTTGACCACATGTAAAACAGTTCAGTAGCATTTCTTCTGACAAAATACCCATCTTTAGCTGTTCATACTCATCTGCGACATAGATGTGGAGAAGGCAGCACACTCAATAGTTTAAGCACTACTCCAAATATGCTAAAACTGGCGTTTAGGTTTAGGGTCTCTTCTTATCGCACCCACACACATTTTCAACTGAGGCGCCTCTCAAACACCTTCATATCAGTCTGATGGACAGTCATAAAAATTTAATTAAGATCCAAAGGCGCAACAGTTACGTCGCACTGCTCTTCATGGCGTCTAGATAGAGACTGCCTGGGGTTCACACGTGAATGTTATCAAACTTGGATAAAATTCCAAGATATAAATCATTTCCTGACACATACTTAAGTAAAACTTTCTTATCATTGTCCTTTCTCTGGGCTAAGCTGTAATGCATTAAATTAAACATAGCGAGCAAAGAGAAAACACTTCAAGAAGAATAAATCTAGCCAAAACGTAGAAATAATACGTGAACAAATGTCATTAGGTGTGAAAATGTCAAAATAAAATAAATAATAAGTTTAGTTTGAAGTGATTCCAGAAAATACAAATCTATCTAAACTTTAGGTAGTGGCTTCAAAAATAACTTTAGATAACATAAATATTTATCCAGCATACTGTAAACAAATATAAAATGTAAGTAAACAATGTTAAAATGGTTGTATGTCTACCATAGACTAGTAGATTTGTTTCTAATTCAGTTACTGGGTCGGGATTTTATTGAATTAGTTGGTCTGCTTTTTCAATCAAAGAATTAAATTTTACAGCAGAATTTAATTCTGTTAATTCTAGCGTGCACATAGCATCTGATAGATTAATGATAGCGGTTTTAAACACTCAACTAGTTGAAGACAAAACTGGTTTAATTTTCTCGGAACTCATAAAACTTCTTAATACTTGTAGGTCTAATAAATTTTACGTCTCTTTGATACTGATAGAACATTAATCAAATTTTTACATGCTACATGAAATTGCACAATCCTGAAAATCTGTCTATGCCTAAATGCTGAAATCCAGAAATACAAGCACAAACACTGCATACAGAAGCAATCTACGCAAGTAATACATGCAAAAGCTGTCTACGGATGGGTGAGTAGGGTGATTAATGAGGGGTTGGTGGAAGACTCACTTGCAAGAAAGAGCTAGTGAGGAACTGCACCTTCACCAGTGTAACTGCGCCCTCACCAGTGTAACAATCTCTTGGCTTGTGTTATGACTACAATAGTTGTCCAAAAAAGTTAGATAGGTGCAAAATGGGGGAAAATGAGCAAATAACTGGGAAGAACTAAACTGATNGGCTTGTGTTATGACTACAATAGTTGTCCAAAAAAGTTAGATAGGTGCAAAATGGGGGAAAATGAGCAAATAACTGGCAAGAATTAAACTGACATTAATCTTTAATAAAAGCCTTGAATTATCTACATGCAGTGACTTAAGTACATTTTGTTTTTAATTCAATTCTACCCTATGTCTACAGTACTCTTGCCCAGTATTAAAGTGAACTCACCACTGTTATTCACTACACTGAGCCTTTCTGTGCAGATCAATGTACAAGAGCTCATATGCACAGTCTGGAGTAAAATCTGGACACCCTGGGCAGGTGACCTTGCGGGGCAGTCATCCATGATCCACGACGGTCGACACAGCTGGCAGAGGAATACGACGACCCGTGTTATGTGTTTGCCTTATATATTGTTCCTGCTTGGTGGCTCTGTTGTCAAAATAGCACACTGTGTGCAATAGCACTGTCTGCTTGCCAGGGGTGTCGTGCCGCCTTGGTGCACCACCTGCTGGGAGTGAATGTACCCTTTTCCTGGAGCCAGCAATCAACTCTGGCAAATATGGTGTTCAGCGGCGTTGTGTAAAACATTCCTGGTACAGCTGACGTGCAGCCCTCCCATTACACTTCATTTCGCCGTACACTAACATCATATCTGCATTCTCGTCAAACGTGTAGTTGACCATGTTCAACAGTAAGGCACTGCCACGAGACTGACAGCTCGACGCAAGCCGTGAATGGCGTGCAGGACAAGTTGCTGACTTTTGACATCTAGTGATCATTGTCGAATGACGTACTCCGCTCTGCTCATTGACGCCACAGACACTGAACGTGTCCACACATGGTGGTGTTTGGCTTGTTGCGGGGAAACTGTATGTTTCCAGACATGAATTACTGTGTAAAATGTTATATTATCTTTCCCCTCCTACATGCCCTCAACGTGTGCAATAGAAATTTAGATACATCCTGTGTGTGTGTGCAGGTATATTAAAAAAAAAATGTATTGCAAAGGGTTGATTTTGGGGATGGAGGGAGGGGGGGAGCATAGGCCTCAAAAGGTTGAGCCAGAGAACTTCTGGTATATTTATTATAAGTTTTATACAAACTCGTACCCTCCACATAACAACAGGTACCTAAAACTTTCAGACCTACTATATAAATGGCTTGTACAATTTTTGGTATGATAAATATGGCATTTTATGTTTATTTCTTCTTTGTGTATTTTTATCATCATGCTGTTCAAGAAAATTGTGTGTGTGTGTGTGTGTTCCTTTGTCTTTATGTGTGTGTGTGTATATATTTATGTTATAGGTCTTGTGTTATTAAAGTTTATCAGTAATCAGGTTAGTGAGTATATGTTAAATTTTCCAAACTGTAATAGTTATCTTGTATTATTTATAAGTATATTACAGAATTCATTTGGACACTTGAGTAAAAGTATAAATTTGTTTCAGGACTACGAGGTCCTGAATTTGCTTGGAAAGGGAGGATTTGCCAGTGTGTATAAGGCAAGATGTTTGAAAACTAGAATTGAAGTTGCTATCAAAATGGTGAGTTAGTATGATTTAGTCTTGTGAGAATGTGTTAGGGTTATGGTTTACGATAGGATAGCTTCTCTGCCTTTTGTTCAATTTTGCTCTGATTAGAGATTGATTTGCGATGCTACATCGATGCATGCTCTGAAAACCTATTGCTTTTATTTGCTTGGGGAGTGAAGTATTTAATTATGTGCTATATACNTAGAATTGAAGTTGCTATCAAAATGGTGAGTTAGTATGATTTAGTCTTGTGAGAATGTGTTAGGGTTATGGTTTACAATAGGATAGCTTCTCTGCCTTTTGTTTAATTTTGCTCTGATTAGAGATTGATTTGCGATGCCACATCGATGCATGCTCTGAAAACCTATTGCTTTTATTTGCTTGGGGAGTGAAGTATTTAATTATGTGCTATATACACTGAAGAGCCAAAAAAACTAGTATAGGCATGCATATGCAAATAACAGAGGCATGGAACCAATCGGAGTAACGCGATGCGGTCGGCAGCTAGATCGGTTACTGCTGCTACAATGGCAGGTTATCAATATTTAAGTGAGTTTGAACGTGGTGTTATAGTCGGCGCACGAGAGATGGGACATAGCATCTCCGAGGTAGCGATAACATTTGGTTGTTCGCGTACGACCATTTCACGAGTGTGCCGTGAATATCGGGAATCCGGTAAAACATCACATCTTCGACATCGTTGCGGCCGGAAAAAGATTGTGGAAGAACGGGACAAACGACGACTGACGAGAATTATTAAACATGACAGACGTGCAACCCTTTCTCAAATTGGTGCAGATTGGATTTGTGGTGTGAATTGATTTCTGCACACCTTCAGACATTAGTCGAGTCCATACCACGTCGTCTTGCGGCACTTCTGCGTGCTCGGGGGTCCCTTTATGATATTAGGCAGGTGTACCAGTTGTTTTGGTTCTTCAGTATATTTTAATTTAATTTTGCACTTGTGAAAATGTGTAAAATTTGTACACACATCGGTGCCACTGTGATTACTGTTTCGTGAGGGTCTCATATTCTGTGAGCAAATGTCTCCTACTGCAGCTTTGTTTTTATATAAAGAATTCTTAAAATTATATTTATAGGGCTTTTAAAAATTATTAAATCAGTCTTTGAAAGTTTACTTCAGAATTCAGCCTATATCTTATATCTTCGTGAAAACTCTAGAGTGGGAAGGCTATGAAGATCAGGAAATTGTGGAGTAAAATGAAATTAATTTCTTTACCAGAATATAAAAAATATATTGTTTTCAATGCAGTTCATCGTAATTGCTTAGAANCACATCGGTGCCACTGTGATTACTGTTTCGTGAGGGTCTCATATTCTGTGAGCAAATGTCTCCTACTGCAGCTTTGATTTTATATAAAGAATTCTTAAAATTATATTTATAGGGCTTTTAAAAATTATTAAATCAGTCTTTGAAAGTTTACTTCAGAATTCAGCCTATATCTTCGTGAAAACTCTAGAGTGGAAAGGCTATGAAGATCAGGAAATTGTGGAGTAAAAATGAAATTAATTTCTTTACCAGAATATAAAAAATATATTGTTTTCAATGCAGTTCATCGTAATTGCTTAGAANAAAAATGAAATTAATTTCTTTACCAGAATATAAAAAATATATTGTTTTCAATGCAGTTCATCGTAATTGCTTAGAATAATTAATTGACTGAAAGACAATTTGTTAAAATAAAAAAAAAAGCAACAACTGTACTCCAAACATTATAATCCTACTAATATTATAAATGCGAAAGTCTGTGTGTGTGTGTGAGTGTGTTTGTTACCACTCAGCCCCATAATGGCTGAACGGATTTTGATAAAATTTAGTATGTAGGTACTTTAGGTCCTGGAATAGGACATAGGATCCTTTTTATCCCGGAAAATTAAATGGTTCCTGTGGAATAACAACAAAACGTAATTCTGCAACAGCTGGNCATAGGATCCTTTTTATCCCGGAAAATTAAATGGTTCCTGTGGAATAACAACAAAACGTAATTCTGCAACAGCTGGTAATGTGACAAAAAAATTTTTTCCTCTGGTGTCAGAGTTTATCAGGCCTCCCAAGGACCTCTGAAATGGCTTAACGGCTGCTCTCAATCGATAACAACTGGGACAGAATATTTAGCATGCCCTCCGAAGCCCGGAAGCGCTCAGATGTTATAACACTAATCAGTCACCAATCAAAATGTGTGCTGCTGGGAATGTTGTCTAACTTTGGTGATTGATTAAGATCCCTCAGCCAAGCGCAAAAAGTAATATCTTTATACAGTTATTTCTAAAACTACAACTTGATGAAACTCACGTTTTGATTTTCGTACGCATGCCAGTTAAGAGCTGTGCGCTTAACAGTGATGGCGCACTTGATGCACGTGGCACTCTCACCCTTATAGCTCCCGCGATTCTCTGCCTTAAACGCAGAAAAAAGCTCCAGATAGGCTTGAGCCTTAAGGGCCCCTTAACCAAGAAGTAAGCTAAAGGAAAATGGCTGCTACTAAAGAAATTGTGTATAGCTAACCCCGAACGTGTTATACAGTATTTACTTTTGTAATTAATTTCTTAGTAAATAAAAATAAGAAGTTTTATAGTATCAAAGTTATTGAAGCTGGATGCAAAGTCCTTATTTGCTGAATTAACATATGCATTTATAATGAAATATATGCACATATTTTGTATATATGTGCATTTTCAAGTTACGTATTTTCTAGAGGCAAAGCCAATATATCTGTAGAAAATGGAGTATTATTAGGCAATTGGCTGACTAATAAAATATGAATTTATTGAGTATGCACAAGCCATGAAAGTATTTATATAAATAAAATATATTTGCCTTTACTACAATACGTATGGCTCCATCACATTTTCTTTAAGTTCTATTAAAGGCATGCAATTTTCCTCGAACATTAAGCCTATATGTATGATGATACGTAAAAAATATCTGATTACTTGAATTAAATTTTAGACTGGACATAATGTAACGCATGTACACTTTGTTTTTACTACACATGAGAAATATTTAGTACAGTTTTGCATAAATTTGACTTTTTTTCAATTAAAAATATTGCTAATGAGAGCCCAATTAAAGGTGTCATACAGGTGTGGTGATAATCACATTTAACCAATAAATTCCGGCACTGGGCATCTCTAATTTGCACATGAATATTCTCAACAATGTATTACAGAGTTATAAAGTTCAGTTTTGTTTATTGATGAAAGTCAAGATAAAAAATAGCTATGCTAACCTATGGAGAATTGTATTTCTTCACAGTGTGTAATTGCTTGAAATATTATCGGCAAGACGTATAGTGTACTGTATGCAGGACGCATTGTGAACATAATAATATTAATGTTAAGACAAGTCTATTTTTACGTAATTGAATCCAGTCACTACTGTCATTGAAAAAGTATATTATAATATAAATGCCTTTACTAACTTTAATGAAACGTGTACTACCAAATTTTTAAAACACAGCAGTAATGTCGTGCATAATATATAAAACAGTTCTATTAGCATCTATAGTAGAAAAATTTGAGATGGTCTTAAGATGTAGGTTCAGTGTTGCTTTCTAATGGCAATACGATGTTTAGTAATTTTCCCGAACATGATTTATTGAGGCTTTACATAAAATATACGTTACATTTAAGGAAAATTCAAGCAGTGCCTGAACAAGATAACACAGTTTCATTAAAAAATTTATAACCTGACTTACTACTTTGTGAATATTGTATATATGTACAAATTTTTGAACAAAGCTACTTAAATATATGTAACAAGACACTAAAACATTACACGAGTACCGTAGATATAATATAAAACATTTTAACTTCTAACTAGTCAAAATGACACAGTTCGACCTATATGAACTGTTGTAACTTTTGCAGCGAAAGATCACACTTGGCATTGATGATTAACAAAAAAGTCATCATAGGACATAAGAGACATCCTACTTTTATAGATTTTGACCATGTTGTAGCAAGACAGTATCTTCCCATATGGTTATTTATTTTGTTTGCATTTGAACTGAGTCAGTATTTTGTGTTAAACACTTTTGTTTGTATTTTTTTCAGTTTGTTTGGTTAGTTTTGTAACATTAGGACAACCTCTCTTAAATTTCTTTTTAATATTATTTTCTTATCTGCTTAAATCTTACTAAAGGGTGCAGTTTATATTCAGTAGCAATAGTACATGTTTTTATTTTCTCTTTGCACTACAGTCTGTTAAAATGTATGTTAGTTTATTTGCACCTCAGAGGTATGAACTTTTACCATTTTAATTTAAGTGTCTGATCTCAGGAAATGACTGTATTAGATCTTATCCAGGTTATTTATTAGCTTTATGTGTGAACCCCGGGACTCTCAAACCAGATATGATGAAAGGCAGTCCATCATTTTTGCTCTTGCTTAATTTCTTGTTAAAATTTGTTATGACTGCACATCGTAAGCCTAGGGGAGGTGTAGAAAGGCATCAACAAAGAAGAGTCCTAAAATGCCAGTTTGGGATTTTTTTGGTGTTATGTCTTAAACTGATGCTGGCAACTCCCCTTTGTCGAGATGAGTGTTAGGACTTACACTGGGCCATCTTAAGGTAAAAGTTGCCCATGGGCAAATACTGGCTAGGGGTCCCCCACCCTTTTTTGCCCTTTCCAATTTATTTCCCTTTTTTTTTACCAACATTCACATGCAACACACACAGAGTCAAATAAAAGTGGTTAAGCGTGCTTTCGACAAGAATCCGCTAGTACAGATTGAGGATGACTTTAAGAAGAACAATACCCGAGATTTCTATAAGACCTTCAAACAAAATCTCAGCAAATACAATCCCCCAAGTCTACACTTCAAGGGACCAGATGGTAAATTTGCCTACAATAACCTGGATAACTGTCATATCCTGGCGAATTATTTCAAATCACTCCTCAGCTGCGAAGCTCCAGAATCCAATTTCACGTTAGAAAACAATGCGCCTGTCCATCCTGATTCATTGCCTCTCACAAAAGAAGAAATTAATCAGATCATACATTTGCTAAAGAACAACAAGGCACCAGGGGAAGATTCAATAATTGCCNTCCACGTTTGAAAACAATGCGCCTGTCCATCCTGATTCATTGCCTCCCACAAAAGAAGAAATTAATCAGATCATACATTTGCTAAAGAACAACAAGGCACCAGGGGAAGATTCAATAATTGCCGAAATGTGGAAAAACGCAGGAAACAGGACAATCAATAAACTAACAGAGATAATTGGCAACATTTGGGAAGCAGAAAAACTTCCATGTGGCTGGTCATCTGCACTGATACACCCTCTTCATAAAAAAAGGTGACAGAATGGACATAAACAATTATTGAGGCATTTCTCTACTCTTAATAACCTACAAGATTCTTTCGAAGGCGCTTCAAACTAGAGCAGAGGAACAGTTGGACTCGCAGCTGGGTGAATACCAAGGAGGTTTCAGGAAAGGACACTCATGTGCCGAACAAATCATGAATCTTAAATTTATCCTCTCCTACCTGAAACAGAGAAGTAAGAAATTTGTAGTCACCTTTATAGATTTCAGAAAGACTTACGACTCAATTTACCAAGCCACTCTTCTCGAAATCTTGAAAGAATTTGGCCTAGATAATAAAACCAGAGCAATTATCCAACAGACTCTTACTAACACCACCTCCAAAGTGAAATTCATGGGAGAGATTTTGGATGCCTTTGAAATCAGGATGGGAGTCAGGCAAGGAGATGGACTTTCACCTTTACTTTTCAACTGCGTACTCGAGTAAGTCATGCGTGAGTGGCGGAAGGGAATGAGCAGCAAAGGTGTTGAAAATGGGGTCAGACTTGGCTATAGAAATATGAATCTGACAGTAGATTGCTTGGCCTTTACAGATGACCTTACAATTTTTTCTGATTCGCTAGACACAGTCGCAGAACAAATCAATGAGCTGAAGACACAAGCGGCAAAGGCAGGACTCCAGATCTCCTTCGAGAAAACAGAATTTCTAACAAATATTAAGTCAGCACCGAGAGTGCTAGAAGTAGGAGAAGGGAAAAATCAAACGAACTGAGAAATTTGAATACCTTGTAGAGTGGGTATATTCCAAGACCTCTGAGAAAGAAGCCTTTACATCACGGATCAGGAAAATGGAAACGGCATACCAACTAACCAAAAATGTCTACAAGAATAAATGTATATCTATTAACGCCAAGATACGACATTATTGTACAGTAATACGACCGGAGGCTCTATATGCCGCACAATGCCTTGCTATGAATAGAAAAGGTCTGATCGAGAAATTAGAAATGAAAGAAAGGCAGATCTTAAGGAAAATCCTAGGTGCAATAAAAAAAAATGGTGAATTCAGAAGACGACACAATCATGAACTCTACACACATGTAGAAAAGATCAAAGACACCATTCATAGGAAGAGAATTGTTTCCTATAGTCATATTGCCCGTATGAATCCTACAAGACTGACCAATAGGATCTTTAATTACTTTTTCAACAAAAAACCAAGGAGGCGTGGCTCACCGAGGTAAAGAAAGATTTGAAAGAAGTGGGGATAACACAGGAGGATATCCAGAAATGTATTCCGCTCAAGAAGAAACTCCAAGAGCACCGTGGTGGTTTCCAAGAAAAACCGAAACTAAAAACTGGCAAAACATGGACTGAAGCGAGGAAGGAACAGTAAAGGATACGAATGCAGGAATACTGGGTGAAAGTTAAAGCCCAGGCACCAGGGAAAGGAAAAGGACAATTGAAATAGCGTGGTCCGTAGATGGCCGAAATAAAAACTCCTCATTTAATTACAAGTCTACTTTTTTGCGATTTTACTGCAGTCCAACGTAGCAAATATAGCACACATACCTTCAGCCTCAGCTCATGCTTCTGGTTTTTCACAAGGGTTGTTAGCAATTTTTGTGGCAGCTGAATGAAATCATGGTAGGATGTTGTCAGTGCTCTGCATGCATCATGTCTTGCAAACCATCGTGTTGTTGACAAAGCCTTCGGCAGTAGCTTGATATCAGCATTACTTGTTTTAATTTCACTTTTGAGAATTTTCCATCTGCTGTCGACTCACTGAAGAAAACATACACTTTCTTCACGAGCATAAAATAAGCAGTCATTTTTAAGCAACATGAAGCAGCTGACGCTCCAACTAGATTTAAGGAATGTGCTGCGCATGGCACAAATCCTCAGGGGAAGGTGGTTTAAAAAATTTCTCCAATAACGGCACTTGGTTAAAAACCATAGAAAAGTCTTTTTCCTTCTGTTTGTTTATTTTCCGACGCTGTGCACCACTCAACTTGCTATTACTCATCCTAGTATAATATTGAAAACTACTATGAATTACCCTAGTATTTACTCCATGCACATGCACCTCAAACAAACTCGTGACACAGGCCACACATTTTATCAGCACATGTCGCCTGGCAACTACCATGGAACTGAAATAACATCACCATCAGGATGATTGCTGCTGCAGTACATTATGTTTATGTACACCACCAGGAAATCTGCAACTGACACCAGTGCCAAATGTTCTTGTCCTTTTTTTTTTTTTTGTTCTTCCTGCCCAGGCTCTGCACACAGGAATCAGGTTACAGCTGATAATCCCAGTCTGGCTGTTGTTGGCAGATAAGCAGGTGTTCATTGTTAGCAACACGGGAGGGAAGCAACCCCTCATTTTTTTACCACAATGCTTAAATGTAGCCCTACTCAATGTGACATGCCTCAAATAAAAGTTGCCCACCACTGCAAAATTTTATGAAAATTGAACAATTTCAAAAAGCAAATTTTAAAAAAGTGCATGGTTTCAACAAGCACCCCTTTAAAACAGGTGCCCGTGGACAATTGTCTCATTTGCCCCTAATGTTAAGATGGCCCTGGGCTTACGTGACTGTTCAATCAGCAACTACTAAGAAACTTTTCTGGTATAATCCAAGAGTTAAACATTAATTTGGAATATTATTTTAATGTTTCTGGAAATCTTGCTGCATTAATTCTACTATGAACTAAACCAGTGGTCTGAGAAGTCGTAGCTTACTTTCATGCACTCTAGCCAAAGTGCCATACAATTTCTCAACATTTATTTGAAGATTTAGTTATTTTACTTCAAGCAAGGATTTTGAGTGTTAACACCTTGCCACATAATTTGGAATCTAATATGATTTGTAAAAGCAAGGTGATGCTTAATTTCATTATAAAACTTTAACATTTTCCGGTAATTATGCAGTTTAGGGGCTTTTCTGCAGCAACCCCCCCCCCCTCCAAGTGGTATATTTCCACTCTACTAATTATGCATTAACGCCAGACTAATTTCATAATATGTGCACACCTAACAGAACCTAACCCCACGATGAGTGAATCACTATTTTACATTTTTAAACTAACCTAGGATTGTTGGGTTTTAAACTAACCTCAAATTTTAGGGTTTTAAACTAATATACGAATTTAGTCAAATCTAGGATGTTAGGGATTTAAAGGATTTGTAAAACACACGGAAGAATATCAATTAACTCACCTAGGAGTAATTATTAAGTTTAGGGGCTTTTCTGAAAAACACAAAAAAAAAAATTTAAAATTATGATATATTTCTACTCTACTAATCACGTAGAACACGAATATACTAAGGGCGTAGCTTTAATATAAGTACAACACATTAAAAAAAATTGAACAAAATTGCAAAATAAGCAGTATAGCCAGTTTGTTTACATTTCTGAAGGAAATGTCCTAGACCAACTAAAGTTGCATTAATGGGTTCTGCAAAGCTTACCTTGTTCATATTCAAGAGGGCGTAATGTTAAAATNTAAAAAAAATTGAACAAAATTGCAAAATAAGCAGTATAGCCAGTTTGTTTACATTTCTGAAGGAAATGTCCTAGACCAACTAAAGTTGCATTAATGGGTTCTGCAAAGCTTACCTTGTTCATATTCAAGAGGGCGTAATGTTAAAATGAGTAGAACATATTAAAAAAACTTGTGAAATATGTGTATGGTGCAAAGTCTGGAAACATGTTTTTCAGATTGACAAGAAGCTGATGCGGGCAGCCAACATGGTGGGCCGAGTAAGACAGGAGGTTGCCATCCACTCTCGTCTCAAGCACCCAGCTGTACTGGAGCTTTACACATTCTTTGAGGATATTAACTATGTGTATCTTGTCCTGGAACTGTGCCACAATGGGGAGTTCCAGCGGTACCTGAAGAAAAACAGGACTCTCACTGAGGTTGAGGGTATGTTCTAGCATTCTCTGAGAAATTTTATGGAAGGACTTAATTATTTATTATTGTTCTTTTGTGTTTGGTTTTATTGACTTGACATGTTTTTAAACATTACTTTGACTTTACCTGTGTAGTTGTAAGATGGTATGTTAATCTCCACTAGCTACTAGGGGTTACGGTTGTGTAGTAGTCAGATGGCTCACCTCCTAACATGGCAAACTGGGTTTGAATCCTGGTGGGGTGGGGGTGACCTAAATATGTGCATGTTGAACACATGGTGGACTTTGCCATTGCCTGGTGGGGTTTCTCGTGGTTTTCCATTTTACTCCACCCTTGCAATCTGCAGCTGTGCTGAGTTTGTTCAAGCTCAACAAGAAAATATGTGGAGTGGGGATATTTGGGTGGCTCTTAATATTGAGGTCTTGAGAGAATAAAACATCCAATTACAGATGTGATATCTGACATTACTGTCAAGAAATTTTTTGCATTTCAAAAAATAAGTTGTGTTGAAATCTTTTGGCATTAGACTATTTTGGAGTGAACTTATAGCTAAATCACTAACTGTGGCATCAACTGTATTCATTTGGTCGAGGCATACACATAGTTTGTGTATCTTACTAACTGTAACTTCTGCAACCTCAACCAAAGATGAAATCCTTTTATTAAGGTGCTTAATTTGTACTTCTTGAAACTTAAAACTCAATAAAAATGTTTGAAAATACATTTTGGCTGTTATCAAATTGATGAAAAGCTGGGTAGAAAAGCCTACATCCAAATACGATGAAATTCGCAAATCAATATTTGAATGAGATGCACAATAAACATAACTTCAAAACAAGTAAATAAGACTTGAAATTCAATATTTTGGAGATACTTGTTCAGGCAGCTATTTTTGACACTTACCAGGTGGCAGGGCCAATCAACAAAGAGATGTCACCACACAGATGCATAGTAAACATAATAAGAGACAACTAATGGTGGGATACATAACATTTTAAGGCACAAGTGCGGTAGTGTTGCATAAGACATTATATAAGATTGCTATGACAAGAATCTAGGGCAGAATAATTTGGTGTATCTTCTAATGTTGCCCGTAAAATAATTCCAATGCCATTGCGAGGACAAAGTTCACATTTTATTGTAATCACAATAGCTTCAGGCTAGAGTCATTCCATATATTATCATCCAGTTTTAATTAAACAGGTTGCATGACATTTTTTTTTTAATTCTGAAATTTTTATCAAGTGTTTGTATTCCTTTTAAGATGGCAGCCATTTTTTGAACATGGCGGAATCAATATTTTCAGAATGTCACATTTACGAAAATATAAGTATCTCAGAGTGTACAAGAGCTAGAGACTTGTAACAAAAACCAATTTCTAGCTTAAATAATTAGCTTTCTTGTACACTAATGAACTTTACCCTATTTCTAATTACAGCATCCAAGCATATGTACCTAAAATATAGCATATTTTGGTTCAAAATCCAATTTTCAAACCAAATTTGCTATGAGAAGGAAGTAAGTCTAGGACATCAAATTTTTTCCACAATTGCACCTCTACCCACACTGAATGTAAACACAAAATTATCCTCTAGAGATGCACCATTTTTATTTGACAAAGGGTTAAAAATCAAATTTTTTTCAAAAAGTTACAAATTTGGTACGTAACTCTGGTGTGGAATATGCTAAAAATATGAAACAAGAACTAAAGGTCTGTATGATACCTATCCACAGTAAAAATATTAAGTTCTAGACTTTACTACTTTTATATTTATAACATTTCAAAATGTCGAAGAAATATGTCAAATTTAATGGCATTGATGTAATAATGTGCACAACTGTTAATAAAACCTTAATTTTAATTGTTTGGCAGTAATATATTTATAATTACCTAGTTACTTTTTACAAGAAGCTCATCTGTGGATGGGCTATACTTTCATTTTCTGTTGGTGTATGAGCAAGCAGGCTTAGCAAGCGAAATGGAGGAGGGTGGGTGTAGTGGAGTGAGCAGTTTGTAATCTTTTATTTCCATTTGCTCACTCATTATCTTTATATTTCATAACAAGCAGGAAAATAAAGCCACCTCAGGCATTCCTATATCAGCAGTCACTTGAAACTTTCGTAAATGATTCACGATAAGGAGTTGTTTACTCGGCATTCTTCAGCTGACTGCAGGATGTGAATAACTGAGCAATAGGCACAGTGGTGTGATGAAATATCATGACAGAGCATTGCTTACAAATGCAGTCAGACAGGCATCCTGACTGCCTGCTTCCTCAGTCTGTCTGTAGTTTTGGTGATGAGTAGATGTATTCTCTGACATTGTTAAGTGTTTTGTGCATTAATGTGACACTGCCGTTATTAAAAAATATGGATTGCTGTTTTGGATTATTTATTCAAAAGAGCTGTCTCACGGAAAATTATGGACAAGTTGGTAAAGAAGTCGTCACAATAAAACAGCTCAGTTTAGATGAGCAGAAGTTATAAGATCAGGTAAAAATGATGTAAGAACTGTATGCAAATATCATGGAAAAAAGTACCTAACTAATTACAATCATCTTTTTGGAAAGGTTTGTTGTTATCCTCTGGACTGTCACAGTAAGCTTAAGAAAAAAGGTAATAAATGGTGTTTTGAAATAAAATTAACACACTTGAAAAAAGAAAAAAATTTTGAAGTCACTCTTATCCAGGAAAGTCATTGTGCCCAACATATTATAAAATAATATTTTCTGTTAAAAACAAAGACTGCAATGAAGCTGACTAAAATGATGATTTGTTTGTCCGACCAGAAGAAAGTTTAAACAAGTTAAATGCTGTCTGCTCCATTTTGGATATGTCACGAGGCTCTACATTGAAAAGTTACTTTAGAAAAGAAATCTGTAACTTTACTGAGTAAAACCAGAAGAATGTCTGCTACTGTGAAAAGGAAGTTGGGCGATTCATTTCTTGAAAGTTTACTGGATGATGAATCAACTATAAGTGTAAATTCAAGCTCATCAACCAGCAAGGAATATTCAGAGTTGATTGAAAAATTGAAGGTAAGATGCAAACAAACTACAAGTAATGCAGAGAAGGTAAGGATTATCAGCCTGATGCCTCAAAATTGGTCTAGATCAAAGATAGCAACCAAGTTAAATGTACCTGAGTACATGGTAAGAGTTGCAAAAGAACTTGTGAAACAGCAAGATATTCTTCCAACTCTGGGTAAGGGAAAAAGTGGGAAACAATTGGACAAGGAAGTGATTACCAATGTTGAAGAATTTTACCAGCAAGATGAAATCAGTAGGATACAGTCAGGCAAATAGGACTGTATTTCAGTGAAAATGAATGGCCTTTACGAAAAAAAAAACAAAAGCGTCTAATTTTGTGTAACTTACAAGAGCTTTATGTTCATTTTAAAAATACGTATCCAAACTTGAAGGTTGGACTTTCTAAATTTGGTTCACTAAGGCCTAAATGGTGCGTATTAGCTAGTTCTCCTGGAACACACACAGTTTGTGTGCACATATCATCAAAATGTCAATTTAATGTTATAAGGAAGTGGTATAATTATTTATTACAAAGACTTGCTATTTATTACATTAGACATGGATAGTTATAAGTGTATGATTGGTCAGTGTTCAGACTGTGGCGATGTGGAAACCAATGAAATAGAAGATGAGATTAAATACTAACAGTGGGTTAGTGCAGACAGATTGAACCTAATTGATGAGGTACTGTCGACTGAGGATTTTATTGAGACACTTATTGAGAAACTTGTTGCGCTTAAAAAGCATAGTTATATATCTAAAATCCAATCTGCTTTTTTGAGAGAGAAGAAAAAGAACTTGAACAACAGTGAATGCATAGTATTGGCTGATTTTGCTGAAGCCATTAATTTATGGTCAAGAATGAAGTTCAGGGATTCCATTGGAGTACATTACAAGCAACATTTCATCCTTTTGCCCTCTATTTGAAAGAAAATGATTTATTGAAATCACTGTGTCTGCGTGAATAGTGATTATTTACACCATAGTATTGTCGCAGTTCATACTTTTCAAAAGCATATGGTAGAAATATAAAAGAATACAAGCCTGGATTGTGAATGGAACTTCTTTGCTACTGCCCATGGAAAGAATGCTTGTGATGGTATAAAAGAATGCTTGTGATGGTATAGGAGGTACAACAAAAAGAGAAGTTGCAAAAGCTAGTTTGCAGAGGACATACAGAGACCAGATTTTAAGTCCTAAAGAACTGTAAGACTTTTGTGTTGAAAACATTAAAGGCATCACGTACTTGTATGTATCTACTAACGAAGTTGAAAGGAATGAGCTACGTCTAAAGAAAAGATTTCAAATATATAAAGCTATTCCTCAAACAAGAGAAAGACACAGGCTTGTGCCTTTTGGCACTGACACACTAACCTGCTATAAAACCTCCAGCTATTCTAAATATGAAAAAAAAAAAATTCTCTTGGAAAATGTCTTCAGTGGCTCCCATGATGTGCAAGGTAATGATAGCATTGTTTGCATATACAATGAAAAGTGGTATCCGACTCAGGTCACTGAAGTGAGTGAAGAAAATGAAGATGTTCATGTTACTTTCTTCGAGCCACCAGGTCCAAGGACATCTTTCCGTAAATCAGCAGAAGATTGCTGGGTCCCACTGTCAAAAGTAATTAAAAAGTTAACGCCCCTAGAACTTGCGCATCAAACTGGAAGGAACTGCTATTAAATTTCTTAGAAACTGTGTAATGAAATTTCTGCTTTCTACAACAAGCACATCAGCACAACTCCCTAAAAAGTGTAAGTAAATTTATTAAAAAAATTATTTAACTACGATTCCACACCTTGTGTATCTAAATGAATTGTTATTTAATCTGTACAATTGTTAACTGTTTACAGCCTAACAATTAAATTTAAGATTTTATTAACAGTCGTGCACCTTGTTACATCAGTGCCATTAAACTTTATAAATTGCATACAAAGGGCCCATCTTCTGTCATCTAGTGGATGTAGCCAGGCCAAGAATGTAGTTTAAATAGCATCACTGGTATACATAAAATCTGCTGTTTTATTGTGAAATTTGAATTACTGTTATTATCAAAAAGGTATAGTAGTTAATTATTAGACCCATTTCAGATTTCAATTGTTAAAAAGTACTGCAAAATATAGGCTGTTCATGGTAAAGTGAGCACTTTTGAGGCCCTAGTTACTTTTTTCTTTCAGCCATTTTTTATCCTTTAACCTCCTTTTTAAGTAAATAATGCCATTTAAGTAATAAACAGTGTGTATATTCCACCACATTCGGAAGTTAACGCCTAAGGCTACAATAAAATAAAGTTATTGACTATTATTCTAAATGACAGGGCTTTCAAAAGTGCTCACTTTACCATCAATAGCCTATACAAAATCAAATTTTTTCTATGAGGGAGGGCAAAGCCTCTGTACCTTATTGGTTGTCATAATGGTACACCTCTGTGATTAGTGCAGTGAAGGGGGCACAGTAGTGTTACAAATATAATAAGTATCTAGAGACAAAGCCAAGTTTCTCTAAACTCAGCTGACATCTTGCTTGCCAGTATTATTCTATTAAATACTATACGTTGAAATTTCTCTAGTAATGTAGTGTAATGCAAAATGCAATTTAATTGAGTGTTGGGATGACATTTAAAGAATAAATTAATGATTTAATTATCATAACACACTTTACACAGCATTACTATTGTTGCTCATGCCACGAATAAGGCAGCAGGTAAGCCATCAGCTGTTCAGTACACTGAGATCAAAGAGACTGCAGTAACATTTTGTTTCTGTATATCTAGTCCCTTTGTGGTAGCATCAGGGTCCCTTAAAGAGGGTGGTGTGTGTTGCAGCAAGCCAGGTAGTGCGTCAGGTGGTACGTGGCCTGCTCTACCTCCATTCGCACAACATCCTGCACCGTGACATGTCACTGTCCAACTTGCTGCTCACCAGGGACATGCAAGTGGTAAGTACAGCCTTTTTATCTGCTCCTGTCTGCTCTTATACTGATATCTTCATTTTAATGCAGTGCTGAATACTGCTCTTCCAACTTCGAAATTTCTTCCAACTACATTGAATTCAGAGTGTGTACGTATACTCAAACTTATTGTTCTTTATAAATGAAACAGTTACAATGACGTGCCCATACCAAAACCTTTAAAAGTGTTAAAGAAAGTTTAATGTATTTTGTTTGACACTTTTCCCCACCTGTGGTGTACAGAGTGGTTCATAGGGTCCTCAGTTAATGTTAGATGACACAGACTATAAGGTGCCTTGAAGGGTGAGGGTATATAAAACAATAACTTCATCATGTCTTGGTTTTAACAGGTTTATTTGACGGGAATTTATACACACATTCCCGGCACTTTTGCGAGAAGTACACATACTTTCTCAGCCCTGCGAGTTCTTGGCCTGAAGGGCTGATTACAGTGTTCTGGCTACGTTTCCGATGCTATGGGGGCATTAGGGGACAGGACACTTCCCTGAGTGACGACGTTGTTACTTAACTTTACTTGTTGCGGGGTAGTGGTTCCGGCAGTAGTTGAGATCTGGGTGGCCCGGTTACAGGCCCTCGGACTGGCTGTTGTTGGCTTGTTGCACTCAGCTGGCTTCCTCTCGACGTGGTGCTCTTCTTTGAAGCATACCACTCAACCCCCGTTCGCGGCGTAGGGTTGTAACTGACTAATTACCTCCCTACCACGTCCCGGTGTGAGACCCTTGGCAGGCCCCCTCACCCCGGCTCTCGGCGCGGGGTTGCACTGGACTACTCCCACTCGCTTGATGTGGCGCTCCTCGTTGAAGACCACCACTCGACTCCGCCTTCTCGGTGCGTAATTGTAACTGACTGACTCGCGTCCCAGTGTGGTGATACTACTCGTCCGACGTAACTCTGGTAACTGTCTAACTGATTCTGCCGGTTCCCAAACCCCGGCGTCAGCTGACTGAATCACTCTCTCTCTCTCTTGGCGCGCGATTGACACTGACTTGTCCGGCTGAATGCACTGACGTAACTTTGGTAACTGACTCGGCCGGGGTCCGATTCCCCGGCCTCGGCTGGCTGACTGACCGACTTCCTCTCTTGGCGCGGAGATATGACAGAACTGATCCAACTGATCTTCCCGGTGCGAAGTATCGCGGCTTCCGACTGCCCCGATATGACTGACCCCTCCTTGTCTCTAAAAACGGCTTTTAAACTATCCGGGAGCCCTCCCTATATTCCTACATGTGTCTCCCTTGTTGGGGGAAGGGGAGGAGGAAGGCTTTGCACAATGAACACTTAATCCACGCGTTACGGTTCTTGAAGGTTGGAGGAAA
>NQII01000409.1:813531-857776 GCA_002778355.1 Clitarchus hookeri | reverse complement strand
GACCTGCACTCTAAAGCTTACTTCTGCACTTTTTCGGCGTGTGTTCATATTCTCCCGCATTTGGCTGGGGGGGGGAGGGGGCTCATGGCACAAACTTCCAAGCTTGTCAGCCTTTTCTCAGTGCATATCTAGGGTTGCTTGGCAGGGTGGGGGAGAAGCCCTTGGGCAGAAAGTAGCTACCCCACCTCGACTTGACCTCGGCACGCGTTAACGGGTAACACGTGTCGTCCGGGAGGCCTTACACTGGTTTAAGATGGCGGATGGTGGGGGGGTGGTGGTGTGACAGCGCCACTTCTAACACTTACTTCCAATACGCGTTATGCGTCATGCATCATGTTGAAAAAGTGTAAATTTATGGTGAATGCATTTCCATCAGTTGCAGGAAGTACAACCAACTAGCTGCAGTATTTGTTGGAAAATAACTCATTTAGTGATTAGTAATCTTTGTTATTACTGTATTTATAAAATCATAAGAAAATTATGTTTCAAGTTTAGGTATACACTAAGGAAAGAGCTGATTTGTAGGAATGGAACTCTTGGCAATAACTTTTTCCCTTGGATGGAAAATAAATTAGCAAAGTAAAGAAAAAAAGAAGTGAAATATTCTTTTAAGAACAGCAGTCTGTAAACTCCATGAATAAATAATATTTAAGTAGCTGCTTGTTCAGTAATAAAAATTCTTTACTTAAACATTGAGAGGAATATGTATTTAAATATTTTCTGTAAAATTGTTTGCACATATACACATATCTCACTACATTAATGTTCTGGGCTTACTATTGTTACAATTTCTCAAAGTCAGTGGGCTAAACCAGGTTTGTTACAGGAAGGAGATATTATTTAAATAAGAGAATTAGTTATAATTTCTTAATTTATTAAAAATAATTACAAAGAATGTACTTTCGTCTCAATATTTCACAATAAATTGATATCTTTTGCTATTTACAATGAATAAATTCAATCAGTACAATTTACAGTTACCTCAAAGAAATTAATGTAATTAAATAACTAAAATCAGTCATTACAGACAGTATATTAAAACCTTATGAATTACTTTGTAAATTATGTGTCCATATTTGACAGTTCCAATATTTACAGTAAAGTCCGTATCAAATTTATACAGTCCCACCTCACTTTAGTCCAGATCCCACCAGTCTGCAATGTTCTAAAGTTCTCTGAGCGTCCTCATGCACAGTAGCCTTCACTTGTTGTGTTTCACGCCCTCTCGTCCATTCACACCACAACCATCTCGTCCACCGTCATTTCGCAATCTCCCATCATCGCCTGTCCTTTTCACAGATGTCCCTTGCTGCACTCAACTTCCTCAGGTTACCGCACGTAGCAAAAAACTTTTACGAAAAGACTCCAGATCCTCAGGCCACTGCGACATTTATAGGGTCGTAGGTCATCACCCAGAAATTTCTTTAAATGCAGCGTTGGACCAAGGGTATTAGTTCCCAGAATATTCTTACACATCCTCTAAAGTTGTCAGCTTCCCAGGAAGGGGAGGAGGGGTTGTGATGCCAGCCAGGTCAGCTGTCATCATTCCTGGCAGCCTGGCGATGGGACAGCGAGCGGGTCTGTTTGGGGGGAGCAGACAGTTGAGGTGGGTCACCCCTATAGAGCAGAGTCCGCACATAGTGCCCAGGCCCGTGCCGCAGTAGACATGTAACATTGTTCCTTCTTTAAGTCTTCATCCCGAACAGACTCTCCAACATTTGGACCTTCGTACAGTGACATGTCAGTCGGTGTGGACAACCTTAGGCTTCGCCCCAGAGCTATGTTGAGAAATCCAGTAGACCACTCCATTTATATGTTTAAGGATCCTGTATGGGCCTTCCCAACATTTCTGTAGCTTCAGGCAATATCCATCCTGTCTCAGAGGGTTGTAAAACCACACTAGCTGTCCTCCTTGAAAAGTCTCTTCAGGCATTCTCCTATCATGTTGTGTTTTCATTCTGTCACTATTTATTGATTTTAAGGTACTTCTGGCCCAACTCATGAATGTCGACTAACTTTTGACATAGTTTAGTGGTATATTCTGGGAGGGGTTGCTTCTGCTTCTTCTTCCTCTGGACATCCGAACAGCAGGTCATCAGGGAGGCGGAGCTCTCTCCCAAAGAGCATCCTTGATGGTGTTATCCTTGTAGACTCGTGAACTGCCGAACAATGTGCCAGGAGAAATAAGGGTACCTTGGAGTCCCAATCTTTCTGGTTTTCTGCTACAAAGAATGCCAGATACTGTTCCAGGGTATGATTTAGCCTCTCGACCATCCCATCCGACTGAGGGTGTAATGCTGTGGTACGAGTTATCTTCATTCCTAAAATCCTTGTTACCTCTTGGAAAAGAGTTGCTTAAAAATTTCTTCCTTTATGAGAATGAAGCTCAAGTGGCACTGCCATCCTCTCAAATGGGGCTCTAACATTGTATTTCTGAAGGGGACCTCGTCCCTTAACCCTCGGACCCTTCCTCGCGGTACTGATATCACACAGCCGGCACAACTTCTCAACATCCTTCTGACAACACAGCCAATAGAATCTCATTCAAACTGTTGAGGATTTTATTCACACCGAAGTGACCACCTGATGCTGTGTTGCGTAGTTCTCTTGGATCCGGCACTCTGGTGGGACCAATTGTAAGTGACTTTGTTTCCCATCGTTACTTTCCCAGTTCCTGTAAAGTATACCATTCTTTAGAACAAGGGAATTCCACTATGCTCAGTATGCCTTGACTGTCATGTCTAGGCTGGATATCTCCTCCCATTTTGGTTGACACCGGCTTCCTTCCACCCCAATATTGGACGCAAGGTGGGCTCACTTTGCTGATCATTTCTAATGTCCTTATCGTCTCGTGTAGGTGACCCATCACAAGATACAGGGTTTTGAATTTTTGTCCTCATTGCTTTCCGTGATACACCACCCTTTTCCTCCTGGCGTTCACATTGACGACAGAATGGTTTGCAGGGTCTCCTGGAAAGTGCATCCGTATTGCTATGAAGGTGTCTTGACCTGTGTTGAATTTCAAAGTCATATTCTTGCAGGTGCTGTATCCACCGGGCTATTTGACCTTCAGGGTTCTTGAAATTTAGTAGGCAGCGTAATGAAGCCTGATAAGTTCTTAGGATGAACTGTGTGCCATAAAGATATGGGTGAAAATGTACAATTGCCTTTACCACTGCCAGAAGCTCCCTGCGTGTCATATGGTAATTCCTCTCAGGCTTGTGTAACACCTTGCTGAAGTATTCTAGTGGCCTCTCCTTTCCATCCTGAATCTGGGATAACACAACCCCGATGCCTACACCACTAGCATCAGTTATCCAGAATGAATCCACCCTCTCTACTTGGAAAGCCCAGCACTGTGAGAGATATCAGAATTTCCTTTAGTCTATTAAAATAATTTTGCACTCCAGGGTTCAATAAAATTTTCTTTTCACCTCAGTCAATTTATGCAGAGGCTTGGCGATCATTGCGAACCCCGGGCTCAAACCAACGGTAGTAAGCACATAAGCCCAGGAAACTTCGTATTTCAGTTTTATCAGTTGGTAAAGGCGAATCTCTTATTGCTCTGGTCTTCTCATGGTCTATTTCAATCCCATGGGCCAACACAACATAGTCCAGAAAATAATTTTTCTTTTGGGATAGGTACTATTTCTTAGGAACCAATTTCAGATTGGCTGCCGCTATTTTCTGAAACACAGAATCTAGGCGTGTCAGGTGCTCTTCAAATGTTCTTCCTGTGACCACAATGGCTAGGTACACCTGGCAAATATCTAAGGGCAAAACTTTCTCTATCCATTGTTCAAAGGTGGTAGGGCCATTGCATAGCCGAAAGGTCATAACCTTGAATTGCCATGTTCCTTTCCCTTGCACACAAAAGGCAGTCTTTTCTTTGTCTTCTGGGGCCACCTTGCACTGTCAGTACCCGCTCTTCACGTTTGAAGTAGAAAACCACTGTGAACCTACTAGGCTATTAGGTGTGTCGTGTATCCTTGGGAGTGAGTAAGAATCTTTCTTGGTCACATTAAGTTGTCTGTAATCAACACAAAATCTCATAGAGTCATATTTCTTTTTAGCAAGTACAATGGGAGATGACTATGTTCTGACTGATTGCCCTATCACATCTAAATTCTTCATCTCTTTCAGAATATCATCAACCACTTCATGTGAAGTTAGCGTAGTCGCCTTGGTGGCTACTTTATGAGCCTGGCATCCCCTGTGTTGATGTGATAGGGTCATGGGGCTCACTGGAGAAAGCCTCTCCATTTCTCTGTGGCATTTCTGAGACTGCCTTCTCGTGTTGCCAGTTGAGGTTTTCTCTTTTTCTTGTCAGTAGTTCCCCCAGAGCATCTGGTAGAGGACATTCTGTATTTTGTGGCATAAAAACTTCTGGACGATTTGGGAGTACCTGTGAGACCTGCTTGCAAACCCCTACAGTGGCCCCCTTCTCAAGATTACAGTCGACTGATTACACACTACTGGTCAGCTTATTGGCGAAGATAAATCTTGTCGCGTTGACATTACCAACTCGGTATTACATGCCCGTAACATGCCCAGTTGAGTATCGATACAGCACCCCAACTTACGTAATACATCAAGACCCAAAACGCATTCGTCCTCTATTTCTGCTATGCAAAATTCATGCTCAATGTTACGGTTACCAATCTGCAAGAGCACCCTCCTCTTGTGTCTAACTGATGTGGTCTCGCCCATTACTGTAGTTAAATAGCAGTGATTCATGCTCTTATCTGACGATCGCTGGGGGGAAGGCCTGAGAATGTCCAGCCTTACCACCGTTATAGTCGCCTCTGTGTCAACGATCATCTGACAAGTAACATCATCTAGGCTCCCCTCCACCAATATGGCATCCAAGTCCTGTTTCTTTGAACACACCTGCAAAAACATTTGGACCTTCCCTCCAGCAATCACCGATCTTTGTCCCTCAGGACCAGTGTAGGCATCCTGCATTGTGTGAGGCACAGCCAAACGTACAACCTGCTGCACCTCTGTGTTGGAGATAGCGTCGACGAAGAAGCCGACTGCGATGACATCTCGTGCCTCCTCAAGGTATCCCTCCAGAGGCAGGTGTGACAGCCTCATGTTATCCTGCCAGAGTTCTTGCAGTGGTTCCCCTGGTCTCTGGGTGCGGCTTCGCAGTTGGGCATGGTGGGCATATCACACGTATTGATCATTATATCGCAGCTCCAAAGTCAAAACCAATGTGGAATACTCCAGTTGATGTCGTTCTGGCAGGTACTGCAGTATGCTCAGTGCAGGTCCCCTCAGTACAGTTGCTAGGAAGTAGGCCTGTTGCTCATCAGTCCAACTATTCAGGCCAACAACGATCTCAAACTGGTACTGGTATTCGTGCCTAGGTGTCTGTCTAAATTAAATAATAAATAAAAGAGTTAATTATAATTTGTTAATTTATTAAAAATAATTCCAAAGTATATTTATTCTTCTCAATATTTCACAATAAATTTATATTTCTTGCTATTTACAATCAAGAAATTTAATCAGTACAATTTACAGTTACTTCAAATAAATTAATATAATTGAATAACTGAAATCAGTCATAATAGACTATGTATCAAAACCTAATGAATTACATACGTTGTAAATTATATGTCCATATTTGACAGTTCCAATATTTACAATAAAATCCGTATCACATGTTCATACAGTTCCACCTCAGTTTAGTCCAGATCCCACCAGTCCACAATGTTCTAGAGTTCTCCGAAAGCCCTCATGCACAGTGGCGTTCACTCGTCAGGTTTCATGCCCTCTCGTCCATTCGCACCACAAACACCTCGTCCGCCGTCATCTCGCAATCTCACGTCATTGTCCGTCCTCTTCACCAATGTCCCTCGCTGTACTCGATTTCCTCTGGTTGCCACACTTAGCAAAAGACTTCTACCAAAAGACTCCCGACCCTCGGATCACTGTGACATTTATAGGGTCATAGGTCATCGCCCAGTAATTTCTTCAAATGCTGCATTGCACATAGGGTCAGCTGTCAATCATTCCTGGCCGCTCAGCAACGGGAACTGCAAGCGGGTCTGCCTGGGGGGAAGGAAAGGTCAAGTTAGGTCACCCCCACAAAGCCGAGTCCGCGCATAGTGCCTGCGCGACACTATGTTTTGCCAAAAAATGTAAGAAACCAATATTTTAATGTTGTATAGTTTTGCTAAGTGTAATCAATTGAAAAAATTTTGTGAAGTGGTAAAAAAAAAATCAAATTTTAAGGCTTGTGTGCACAGTTTTATTTAGAGGTAGGAGTTAAGTGTCCAACTTTACATCTGTACATTATTTTAGCTGTAATTGCATGTAATAGTCCCACGTTTACAGATCCAATTTGCAAATTACAGCTCAACATTGGAAATGCTTCAAGCCATTTCAAGAGTCTTTTGTTTGTGGGTGATGGGGTGCTAGGCACGCATGCTAGTGTCGCCCGTATCACTCCCTTGCTTCTTGGCCTTGAACACACAATTAGCTTTGGTCACATAAAGCACATCATGATGTTAACCTAAATTGGATGCTTCGTTCCATCAGCAGAAATTAATTGGAAGTAATTTTGAAACTTTTTTAAAAAATGTGTTTGTTTCTTTGTATTTCACCAGAGAGATGATGGCTTGGTTGATATTTAGCTGGTAGTTGAATAACACCTCTTGGTTTCCATAAATTATGTCATTATAGTAAAAAGGTTTTTAAAAATATGTTGGGAAATTTTCACCAATTTGACCCAACCACAACCTCTATATGTATATGTCAAAATTTGTAATTTTTTACTTGAAGTTCATATTCAATCATCTATAGCACAAAAATGACACACTTTTAAAATTAAATATAAATTTATTTTAATTGGCAGACATTTAAAAAAAAAAAATGGTATTCAAGAGGTTTATACTTAGCTTCCCCGCTTCTCCGAAAATATTGAAATCTACCAAGCATTGCAAATCCATCTCTAACCAGCACGGTCTAAATATTAGCTAATCAAGCTAAAATCGAAAAGGGAAAATAAAAACTGTTTTTGCTCTAGAAGTGCTGCTAATGAGCATGGAAACGACAGTAGAACGGAATGATTTTAATTATTGTTTACAGTTCAGTTACTGGTAACGGTTTCAACTAGTGTAGAGTAAAAATTACTAAAATTGCTGTAAATAAGTTTTAGATACAGCATTTTATTGCATACTGTAATTATTGGCATTGTTTATTTTGAGCAGCATGCTTTTCTTTTTATAACATTTTTACACTATGGGGGTTGGCCGAAGGCATGGGAGAGAGCAAGGTCACATCTGTTGTCGTCATGTATGATGAACCTAGCAATGGTAGTAGTTGGTTGCTGAGGGAGGGAGATTGGAAGTAAGGAAGCGACATGGCTCTCGTCATGTGTGGTGGATGTGAAGGACTGCGGTAGAGGGGAGAGGCCAAAGGAGGAGCAAGTGTCAGCACACAAGCAGGACAAACATTCGGCCATCTAAGGCATAGAGGGTGGGTGGAGTCAGTAGATATTGTCGAGCACTGACAACCCAAGCAGGCGGTATCTATTTTTAGATATGCACTATGTCCAGTACAGCACTCACCAAGAGAAACCAACTTGCAGCAACTGAAAAAAGTGCAACAAATTTATTTTCTGCACATTTCCCTTATATTTTTAACTTTTTTAACACAAATTTGTTGCAGTTCCTCAAAAATGAGATGTTATAGAAATATAGTCACTATAAAAGTGTTAGATATGGAGAGGTTTTACTGTAGTTAAAGTTGACTTGATAGCGGTCTGATGATAGTTAACGTGTTCACGGGATTCTCTTTTATGACAGTTGCACCGATTTCTTTGTGTGTGCATGTTCCAGAAAATAGCAGACTTTGGATTGGCCACGCAGCTGTCGCAGCCTGATGAGAAGCATCACACTATGTGCGGTACTCCAAACTACATCTCACCAGAGGTATGCAAAATAAAGTAGCAGTGAAATGTTCCTAGCGTCAATACTTTAATTAGTTAGAAATTTGTTGGGTCTAATAGGTGCAGTTCAACAATTACTGCCTGTGATCTGAGAAATCTAAAATTTGTATCTACAGTGGACTCCCGATCTACNTAAATTAGTTAGAAATTTGTTGGGTCTAATTTTTAAGATAGCCGGATAGGTGCAGTTCAACAATTACTGCCTGTGATCTGAGAAATCTAAAATTTGTATCTACAGTGGACTCCCGATCTACCATTTTTCAGGGGATTGTTAAAATATTTCCATACATCCAGAATTTCAGTACATAAAAAAAAATACAACTTCTGACCTTTTTAATTATTTCACTTCATGTTGAGTATAGTAAGGGCTGTACATTATCTGTGAATAAAGTTTAACTAAAAACCACAATAAAAATGGGAGTTCCTGTAAATAATACATTAAAAAAAACATTTCACCTTTTAGGAAATGTGTTTTAGATATTTATTTGAGTGTTTTTTTGTCTTGTGTGAATGAGTGTGCATGCGTAATAGGGAAACTGTTTCATATGAGGTTCTGAACTTTCTCTTTGTGGAGCAATGTTCATTCAAAATTACGTGTGGTGAAATACTGATTAGCAAATTGCCAATACGAACTGCATACATAAAACCCTTGTAATTAAAAGAAATTAATTGGTATTAAAAATACTTTACCATAGGTAAGTACTGATACCATAGGTAAGTACTGAAACATTTACCTTGTCTTGGGAGCATCTGGGGAAAATAGGCTGTGACAAACATAGCAATAGACAACCAGAGATATGCACTTTAAAATTGCACAGGAATTCAACATCTGCATGCAGAACACACATATACCCGGTTTAGACAAGAGACATTTATTACCATGTTGAGAATAAAAGAACATTAAGACACATTGCATCACAACTTTGGGGACATCTAAAATCATAATCAATCATTAATTTCTACTAACTCTAATACTGATTATGAATTAAATTCTGGTAACGAAAATTTACTCAGAGCAATAGAAAATGTGAATCTCTCTCGTTTCCCGCAGAACGATACATCATGAAACAATTGAGTGAAAGTAAAATTTAAAGTTCTGATGACACAAATAATTCTTGAAGCAAATGTTTCTCATATAGTTCATTTTATATGGCATGAAAAGATCAGGTGAAGTTTCATTTTCTGTCGGCTAACTTGGGGAATTGTAGATTCCCTTCTCATACCACTGGGTCAATTAAATTGAAAATTAAAATTTCTTTGGTACAAGTCCTTCATTGAAATCAACTTTGGATTATCACTAGCAAACTAAAATATGTAAGCAACTTCTGCTTGTACCAGATATATATTTACTATATGAAAAAAAAATCTTACGACTATCTTATGTATGCTGCCCTTACACATCCTCTTCTTTTTTGAAGACACCATAAATAGATAAACCAGCACTTTTAGGCTGCTTCTAACACCTCCGCTTATGTAAAGAACTTGCAGTGGCTCTCCTCCATCGCCCTACCCATATGATGGACGGTCCAAATCAAATTAAATTAAATTTTAAAGACAGACAAAATTTAACAGTCTGACCATTGTCATGTCTGAAGAGAGAGTCCCTGGGCTTACATATGCAGCCCTCCTTCCTTAACAAAATCATAGAATAAACCATCTCCTGATACATAATTCTTATGTACAAACAGTTTAAAATTAACAATCTCTTAGGTCTACAAAGTTAACATTATGCAAGGCACTGGTTTGACAAGGAGAAAACACCTCAAATAAAACAGTATGAATCACTCTACCTGTGACCTTAAAACATTAAATTAATCGAAATTTAAGAAATTAGTCTCTGTGCATTAAAATAAAATTGTGATAAAATTTCTACCATAATTTTTAATGTAAATAAATTAGAAATATTATACTGTCAGTTGTAAACGTTGCAAAGGAATCATAATATTTATCAGCATAAGTGTCAAATTAAAATTTGTAAACAAACCAGTAAAATTTTTTTCTCTTATATCCTTACAACATTGACCCATATATTATGAATATAACATTACAAAACACCATATAAAATTGATTGTAAGCCGACACTGAATGCAAGCCGTCCCAAACTTTCAAACCATCGAAAAATAAAATGATGTCACCAAATGCAACCTGAATTTTGAATGTCCCATGTGCACTCAATCAGTTGAGAGCATGCGGAGAGGTTATCGACCGGCCAGTGTGTTCACGTGGCCGAATCTGAGAAGGAGAAGCCACAGCCGCGGGAGGAGGAAACAATGTACCCCTCCCCTTACAAACCAGTCGGCACACAGAGGAAGGGTGCAAGGATGCTATACTGGTTGCTAGGCAACTAACTCCCTTCCTGCCAGCCATGCAAGGGGAGGAAACGAACTCTGCCGAATATCACTGAGGACAGCCAAAGCTTACGCATTTCTACATCAATCTACATTGGCAATGCTGTGCTCACATAGAAAATGTGTAGTTGAAGTAACTAATCATATTTTACTTGAAAAAAAAGTGTTTTTGAGACAGAGATGAATTTAATAAGGCAATTAAAATTTATTTCTTTACAGTCTTCAATAATTAATCATTCAAAACCATGTCCTCTGATTTCCCAGTACACTTACGGCTGTCGTGGGCTATGCTGCACTCTGGCTCAGTGCTTATGCACTATTTAACGACAAAGGTTGTTAAGTAGGCCCATCCAGGATATCAGTTTATTCATTAGACGTGTGTGTATGGAAATAAATTAATATAAATCCTCAGATCTTCTTGCAAGAAGCTACTGAAAATAGACTTTACGCGTGGTAATACAAGTCGCTCAATGTTCAAACCATTTTGGCGACAAGGGGAAGTCAGTATACACTTCTGGGCATATCATTTTTATTTGGAAGATGCTGCCTATTTAGTTAAATTAATATTTTGTGTAAATATCACATTGGTTTTACGCCGGGTACGATTAAACACTAACTTTGCTGGAAAAAAATACCTTTAAACACAAAATAAAATTTCTGCAAAAAATAATTCCTCATTAAAATGTTTTGCATAACATTTTCAGACAAAACCATTTTCTTTTAAATACTAGCAGCGGATAATCTTGATATAATTTTTAGGACCAGTTTACTACTGCATACTCGTGACAGCCGTGAACTTATTATTTCAGACTAGGCGGAGCACTTGACCACTATGTGGTGTGGTGTGTTTGACAGGATGACATTGTGTCATTAAACTAAGATCACATGATTTAATTTTATTTAATGCTTCATATACTCTACTGATAACCCTCTCGCCAGGCGTGTATGGGGTGGAAGTAAGTGCATGTGGCGGACTCAGATTTTTTTCTTCTATATATCAGCTTCCTCTCTCGCCAGCATGCAAGGGGAAGAAGAAAGCTGCACAACTGAGAGAGAGATAGAAAGAGGAGACAGAAAAAGAGAACACAAGGAGGCCACACTAGTTTCTAGGTAACTGCTTCTCCTCTCATCATGTGTGTAAGAGGAGGAAGCATGCCAGTCAGACTTGCCGCAATGATAAACTGCGGCACAATTAATGTATTTCACACCCAGTAATTAGGCGTTTGCAGGGGTCACTGAAAATTAATGTTTGTTACTGTTTATTGGTACAGTGGAACCCTCTTATAAGGTTCTTCAGGGGTCCACAAGAAAGTGACACNTGTAAACTCTACCATTAAACTTGAACATTTCTTATGTTTGTAAAGAGGAAGCAAATGTACCAAGTGATTCATTTAACCTGAGACTACAGAATAACACAAAATAGATGCATCATATGACAAAAAGTGTCCAAGTAAATTCTCACTATTTTTTAGGGGGCACTTAGAGCCTGCAAAAGTTAGATCACCCCATATTTTGCAGAGGGAGGGGGGGCAATGTTTATATTTTTAATTAAAACCACCTTGTTTTATTACAGATTCATATTCTACGTCAATATGCATATAAAAAATTTAGTAGAAACCGTTTTTGCTATTTGTTGTGGATGGAACTGTAATTGGTGCAAAATACATTACCCTTGGTTACATAATTGGGAACCACCACATTTTATTGCAAAATTAATCCATCCACTATACAAACTACCTTGTTTGTGTCATAAACTTGTTCAACCTGTGATAGATGGTGCAGCTGGTAACAAGATGTAGTTACTCTTCTGCCATTTTTGCAACGAGAACCAGCAAGTTATAATGCATTCTGCTTCAATGTTGAAGAAATGTAACCTTTTTGATTCAAATTACAGTCAACTCTTGATTCTACGACTATTCACTACTTCCGGGAAAAGGGTCGTTATTTCAAAGGGGTTGTTATTAGAATTTTGACAGACCCATAACCCTTATTCTCAAAATTTCAGCTTAAGTCGTACTTATGCGGCTTTTGAACGGCTGTCACAGCAAAATTATACTTTATAGTAATCAAATACCATTAAATATTGATCGTATGAGTTCTCAAGTTACTCGGGAATGAGCTTGTAAGATTGACTTTGTTTAAACTTTAATTGTTTTAACCCCCCCAAAAGATAAAAACTGCATTTTTTGCATTAAGTCTATGTTCAGTCGTATCTTGCGTGCAAAAACAACACATTGTTTTTAAAAATTATTAATTAATTTTAATACATAGATTTTTCCATTAAAAACGATACACTGAAAAATTATATAGAACCTCACCATGTTGCCAAAATTAAGTCTAAACACAGTGCGCCACACGACTTTTTATGATTGAGTCTACAGGCCACGAAAGTGACGAATCTCAAGGACAGGTCACAAAAGTAACAAACAATGTCTGTGCCAAAAGTCACTAATTTTAAATTAACAGCAGCCATTTCCTTTTATTTTTTGATGTCTCAATACCTTGTACTACAGTGAATGTGTAGATTTAGGAACTAATTTATATGAGGCACGGCCTCAGCCCACTTACGAGTGCTGTTCATGGTAATACATCCTCAAGAGTCTCCCAATCTCCTTCATACACATCTCACTGGGGTTCCCTTGGGGATGCCTGACTGATGAGTAAATAAAGTCAATTCCTGCCCAAGCCACCTTCTGCTTCCACAGATTTGCAGTGAAATGTGTTCCCTGGTCACTGAGAATCCTCTTAGGTTTACCAAACCGTGGAAAATACTAATACAATAACTTATTTACACAGGCAGATGCAGTTGCCTTCTTCAAAGGAAAACACCACAAAAAACTTATTAAATACATTCAACACTACAAAAATATACTGTACACCTCCCTTCGATTTGGGTAGCGGCCTGTACAAGTCAACTGCCTGAAGGTCTGTAGGCCCTTCAGGAACGATTGCCTCCCACAGACCTTCCCATGACTGGTTTGGAAACTTTGCCTTCTGGCAAACGTCACAGCAACCAATAACTTTTCTCACCCTGTGCTTCATTCCAGACCAATAATAGCTGTTCTGTAGCAGCCAGAAACACTTCTTTGCTCCAAAATGCCCTGTAGAGTTGTGGACATGACAGATGACCTTTATGACCCAAAACTTAGGAACACAAATCCTCTACTATCTACGCTTTTTTCCTATATAACACCCCTTTGCTCAAACAGTACCAATCCAAAATCTTGTGTACTTTAGGATAATTCAAATCTTAGTCCTCATCCTACAGAACAGCAATAATAAGCATCATCTCTCCTCTGTTCTGCTCCTATTTCCTGAAACTCCTGGATCAACCTGTCGTCCTGTTCAATCTATATTTTGGGTATTATGGGCCCTACTCTAGATTTTTTCTCCCACAGCAATCTGCATCAACATTACTTTTGCCTGTTACATACTCTATGCTCAAGTTAAATTCATGTAAAGCTATGCACCAACGGGTTAACCTACTCCCCAACAGTTTGCACGACTTCAAAAATGCCAGGGAATGATGATCAAACAAAACTACCACCTTTTGCCCTAACACAGATCCCTCAGTTTGGAACATACCTACATTTAAAAATATTATTTTGTCAATGAATAACGCTAAATTTTCTAGCAAACTGTGAATAAATTGTTTTGTTGGGTGCAGCTTCTTGGGCCAATTCGTGGTCCAATTTTTTGGCCAATTGTGTTCATATATGGAGTTTTGAGGTTCCTTAGGCTGTGAATATTGATTTACTCCACCCATATCAGATGCAGGAAAATCCTAATTTCCCTTTCACGCCTTGCTGTATCATGCAAATTTTGTAGCTTCTGATTTTTCTTATCTATGAAAGATGTCTACCAGCTCCTTTGTGGCTATCTAAGCTAGGTGTATTAGTAGATAATGTTTTATTTGTAATGCCACACAAAGTTTCTTCCTTGCCTGTTATTCTAATAACCTTCACATCTGGGCATTAACTGGTACCGCATTCATGGCCCGTGGGTATGCTGTGAGGGGGTGTAGGTCTCCCATGCTGTTCGACGACTGCGCATTGACCCTCCAAAGAACACGCAGACGAAGTCGGAAGAACGCTGTAGACCGGCGGCCAGAATCGTCGTTCTTCCCCCATTACTGTTAGCCGCCAAATATATGATCGGTTCCCACATAGGAGCTCGGTTTCCTGANGAAGGTAAAGGGCAAGTCCAAGTCGCGCTCCAGCCGTGCAGGACTGCAGTTTCCGGTCGGGCGAATCCACAGGCTGCTGCGCAAGGGCAACTATGCAGAGCGTGTTGGGGCAGGTGCCCCGGTTTATTTGGCTGCTGTGATGGAATACCTGGCTGCTGAAGTGCTAGAGCTGGCGGGGAATGCAGCCCGCGATAACAAAAAGACTAGGATCATCCCACGACATCTCCAGCTGGCCATCCGCAATGACGAGGAGCTGAACAAGCTGCTGTCTGGTGTGACGATCGCCCAGGGCGGTGTCCTGCCCAACATCCAGGCCGTGCTGCTGCCCAAGAAAACTGAGAAGAAGGCCTAAGACTGCTGCCTGCCTGTCTGGTCAGCGACAATAACAAATGGTCCTTGCATTCACCCGAAAATAAGACAATAGTTTTCACTTTAAACTGTATTTAAAAAAATGGGGGTCGTCTTACAATTGACAGGAAACTGCTTCAACCTACAATAACACACAATGTTTACATACCCATTTGACTGCCTCACATCACATGTAAATACATATATTTTTCATATAAATATACACACAGTTGATAATAATGCTAAATATAATTCAGTTATATCTAAACTTTCCTATTTACATTGCGGTTATAGCATTAACCTACTGCTGCTATGTAAATAATGGTGGCCATTTGGAATTCAAAACATGAAACTCATATGTAGATAACATGGTATGAAAGTAATAGTATGCTTTTTTTACACTTTCATACCACGGTCATGTTCCAAACTACCAACGACCTGCAGTAAATGATTCATGGTTTTGGTTCCATAAGGGTGGTACTATCTGTACATATGTCTTTTAAGTGTTTAGTATCTACGTTCATATTGTTATAGTCCATACTGTATAAGAAGGCCACTTTCTGACAGGTCTACAAAAGCAGCACCACTGTTTACATCTGACTACATCTGACTACGTATCCTTCTGCCATCAGCTGGTTCGTCAAGTCGGGGCTGTATTTTTTATCAACACGCTGTCAGCTAATCCACTTGCCATTGTACTGTTATGCTAAACAAATTTTAAGATACTTTAAGACTGACATCTATCTAAAAAAATAAGTAAGTTATAAAATGAAAAATATAAAATGTTGCAAATAATTAAATATTTGCTAACACTTTTTTAATTTGTCGTAGATAGTGAATTTGGGTTAACATTTGCGAGACGGTCTGTTGTATCTATTATCACACTTTGGACGTTATAGCTAATATATTCGAGTTGGAAATATGTGATGTGGAATAACGTTAGAATTGCTTAAAAACGATTCACACGTGTCTCACTTTCTACGGAAACAAGGAGATAGGTTTCGAGAGAACAATATGGCGTATAATTTACGTAGACGAACGATTACCAGCCTAGTATAAATTACTTGTACTCCAAATCGTTGTACATGAAATATATGTTACTTTAAAAATTTTGCAGAGCTCGTGGAAAAATATAACTATTGGCGTCTGTTTGTAAATTCGTTATATATCGGACAGGAAAGCGGTACATTTCTGGCTGGTAATACCTTACATAATATCTGACAGATGGCGCGCACAGTGCATCACTGCGAAGTTTGAGCCACTGTTTTTGGATAACAGATAGCGTATTTTTTAAAGTTGATTGTTCTTATATTACAGGCTGGAAATATATTTCAAATTCACGTCGTTTTGTCAAATTATTAGAAAAAATAATTAAACAATATTATGCAATATTTCTGTATGCTATTGGAATTAATATCAAGGACGTGTTGAAAGCGAGGTTGGAGAGGGATGATACAACGTGAAAAAGCTTTCTGATGTTAGCACAACTTCAGAAAACTTTTCCGCGCTGTATCGTTCTAGTGTACATTTCATTTTGAACACCTATACATAACTACATTATCACGAAGTTTAGTTTTTAACACTAACAACCATTGTTTTGTGACCTTGTAAAATAAAATGTATTAATAAATGTAAGAACTCTTTCTTATCCGCGTATTTTCTGCTTTTGTGATGCGCATCGGCAGTGCACTCAGAATAGCCAACGTAATTTTAACTTTTGTTCGTTCGTGCATCAGTTGATACAGGATTTTGTAAATGGCACTTTGTTTGTTTCGTATACATCAAGTTGCCACTCACTGACTGTCAGAAAGTGGCCTTCTTATACCGTATAGACCATATTTTAGTCTATGGTCATGTTTTTTTTCTACCACGGTAAACAAAACGGAAGTTTGTAAACAGTAATCTGAAAGTATTTTCTGAGCGAAAAGAGTTAAAATAGTATGCCATATACAGTATTCTTTTATGTCTTAAAAAAATTAAATACTAACATTTATTATAGTGTACATTTATAGCATCAATCTCAGTTATTTGGTATTTTAATTTTATGCAGTGATTTAAGCAAAAAAATTAAAAATGATTGAACTTATTATTTTTTTGTAATTCTATATAAAGACTTTCTAAGCAAGAAAATCAAAATTGTGAGTAAATTATTTTTCTTGAAACATGATCTCGTAATATGGAGGTTGTTTTACATTCAGGGTTGTCTTATTTTCGGGTGAATAAGGTAATTAATCTATTTATTGACAGCCATGCCAAAGTAAGATAAATGGTCTTTATTGTCTCTTTCAGCAGTTTAGTCTGGTGTTTTTATTATTTCATGGTCTAACAAAGGGCGGTCGCTGGGCTAGGCAACTCTGATGCATAATTTTATTAATGGCAGGCACAAGGTGACCTTGATGGAATGTGGGGGAAAGTCATGTGTTAATGAGTGGTGTCTATTTTTATATCTTTTCCTTTTCAGAGTCATACAGTAGTGTCGAAAAGAATCGCAGCTGTCAGGAACCAAAATTAATTCAACAACTTTTTTCTGCTTATTTACTTCAAATTTTTAACCAAATTTTTTACGGTTGCCTAAAAAAAGGATTTTTGCTTTGAGGGAATTGTTATTACCAGGGTCGTTTTGTCAAGACTTGGCTGTATTGTTGCACAACAAAACAAATAGGTGAAATCGCATATTTTTTATGCCAAGCACATTTCAAATATTTTTAATAACAGTACCGAAACACTTTACATACAAAACACACAAACTTACTGTTTGTAACCTTAATCGCAACTCATGAAGATAGTTGTTATTTGACAATCCTTGAATAATTACTTCCCCAAATGCATGTTTCAAGAATGTTTACAAGGCATGCAGTCCGCACTGTGCTCTTTAGTAGATAGGTACACTCACTCTCTCTTTCTCTCTCCCCCTTCCCCCCTCTCTTTCTCTATGCATGCACTAGAGGGGCGTGGCAAGGAAGAACAGCAGTATTGATGATTGGGCCGGGAGAGTGCGTGCACAGCTCTGCTACTGGAGGGAGGGTAAGCTAGCTGCCTTCCTTCACCATTCACCTGGTGCTTGCTCTGTAATCACTTGGTTCCCGTTGTATGTGTCCATTGGTTGTTCGGAGTGACAGCAAAGTTAATCACGCTAAATTGCAACTGCATTAAGACTTCTTCTGTTTACCACCCTCATCTCGAGTGTTTATAAATTCCGCAAAGAACCGGGTAAGGGATTTGTGGTAATAAGCAAACATTTTATAACAATAAAACAACTGATTTTCCTGCAAGGCGCTAATGAAAAGGTAGGTTGCACTTGCTAAGAGTTGTTTGGCATGCTGTGTTTAGGTTTTTTTGGTGACAAGGGAAGTATCTATATTATATGTCTGTAATTTCTCTCAGAAGGTGTCATAATATTAACATAAATTAATATTTTATTTAAAAACATGTTACTTTCACTCTAGAAACAATAGAAAATGGACACAATTTTTAGTTTTTTGGGATTAAAGTCAATAGAAATACGTTAAATTTGATTTAATAATTGCTTAGATCTTACAAGTCAATTCACTGGAACCATTGGACTGTTTATAACAAATATGACGTGTAATTTTGCAGCTAAAGCTGTGCAAAAGCGGTTTAAGTAAAATTTTAATGCAGTTTTTAGGCATTTACGAAAAGTAACTTGTACTCAGCTTGTTTGATAAGTGACCCTATTGAAGTTTACTCGCATCCTGAAGGTCCCCCCGAGTTAACTCGATCAGCACCAGGTTAAATGGGATTTAGCAAATAACACAAGTGAAATGGCATGAAAATATGTAAACAGTGCAACCAAAACAAACACTTAAGGCAATACAAAAAATTGGCATTGAGAGGAGTAGGGAAACGGATGTAGTATGTTTGGTAGATGGCCAGATGGGGGTTTTTTTTCAAGTAGATAGAAGTCAATTTTATACTAACCTGATGCTGAATACAAAGGTTCTGTATTTGTGTAGTGCTGATTAATAGTTTTTTTGAAGCTAAAAGTGTATTTTGGACATAAAATAATTTAACAAAAACTCCTCTTTGTCATTATTGTCATCATTTAGCACATCATTTACGTGAAGCACTAAATATTCATGCGCATTTTGAGTTCCTGACATGAATTGCTTTTGTGCATTCAATAACAACCTGGTTAACCCCTAGAGATTGAGTAAACCTGGTCACCTGACTTAGTTAACCCAGTAAAATCTGTCAGGTTACTTTTCGTAAATGCTATAGTTGCGTGTTAGTTTCATATACTAATGGATGTTATTTGTTTAATGTTTAATGGCATTGTGAGTTCATGTTATTATGTTGGTATGATTGGACTGTGTCCATTGCTGACCATGAGACTAAATAAAAATCGCACACACAGAACTCAGCAAGATAAAAAACTAAAAACTTTTTACAACACCACAGATAGATAATTAGGAAAAACGGTTTCCTTCTCAATATGAAACAATAGTTTTGTTAGGTCAGGCAATCTATATAAAATAGATAAAAATTTATTTAATAAGAAAATAAATAATATATTCCAGCACTTCTGCTACATGCCATCTTATAAATTGTAATGTTACTTTAGTTTATTCCATAGGAATTATTTCATAGGAAGTGTTATGAGCCTGGAGACAATTTTGTTTGCTTATGTTTAATTGTAACTGTTATTACACTTTACGTATGTGTATATATATCTTTGTGTGTGCGTGCATGCTTGTTTGTATAAAATGAAAACGACAAAAAAAGATGGACGAACAACTTGTTATTACAAAACAGGACAGACAACAAAAGCAAACCAAAAGAAAAGACAACAAAATTATGAAAACACCACACAAGTGATCAAAATAGTGCAAAAACAATATCAGTGGACACAACTGAACAATAAAAACTAAAAACACACATGCAAACCACAATGAAACATAAGTCAGGAAAAAGTATTCCATGTCATATTATGAAGCCAAATAATTGAAAACTACGAACAACCCAAGACTTCATCTAAGACTTGTAATTATTATTGTTACAATCTTTTAGTTGTTCTGTGTCTTCTCTGTTGGTTTATCTATTATTTTGACTGGTTATTTTTGTGGTTTCTGTGTTTCTATAACAACTAATTGTTTTACTTACCACTGAGGAATGCAGCAGGTTAAAAAATACTCACACATCACACATGCACAAAGACATTATGAACAGCACTAATATGCTGGTACTGTGAATGAAAAGAGTGAAAAATGGAAAAGTGTATATTAGAGTACTGATGATCAAAAGACAGATTCTTCTGTAATTCTGCCCCATATTTCTTCTTTCTCTGTCATAATGCAACATGCACATTTTTTGCTGGCGCTTGGTTTTCAATCATTTATGTGTAAGAAATGTATTTACAAAGTACTACAATTTAAAAATTAGTTTTGAAAAATTTATGATCAAATGAAATTTTTACGTTTGAAACACTCGCCAAAACGTGCTTGTCACGTCTGCTCACTCCGTGATGTTACAAGTCAGATACAACCTCGGACGCTGCGTTTATTTACTTCAGCTGTGATGCGCATTTGGTTAAATAGAAATAGTTTGAAGTAATGGAAAGTGAAACTTAAGAGTCAGGTATAGCAAAATGATCAAAATGGTTTATTGTACCGCAGTCTACTAGTACATCTCGCGAAACACTTGATAAAATATTTGTTAGTTACAAAAAACGATCAAACAGGAAGACGTGGTTTAACGCAGTTAGGCGAGACATTGAAGATGTTTCACCAAAATCAGTTCTTTTTGTTTGCGAAGACCATTTTGACGTATGTAATTATATTTAAGGTGTTTATGTTCCCCCTTATATGGGTATTTTTTAACACTGGACTTCTTAATGTCTACTATTTACATGACCTACCTTCGTTACTGTACTATGGTATTGTTTAATACACACCACAACGCGTTTAGCAATTCGTATGTGATGTAGACGTGAGCAAAATAAATATGTTAACATATTTCATAATTATAAAGGCATATAAATATTTTTACAAAAAATTTAGCCACAAAATGTTAATTTTATATTTTGCATGTTTATACATTCAAAGTTAGGCCTAACAGACTGAATTTGGTATAAATATTTTTTTATTAATTTAATATAAATTTAACATTACTTTCAAGAGCGCAGCTATCATATTTAGGCAATATTCACATTGTATGCCTAAATAATAACATGTCACAATGTTAAGCCATGCAAATTAATCATTAAATTATTTGGGTGGGGCTCAGAGTCCCTTTTGAAAAAAGTATTGTGTATATTATACTGTATATTTCAAACATAGCAATTTCTAATAAATTTAAGTAGTTTTGATTTGTCTCTAGTTAGCTTTCATAAGCCTAACAATTTTAAGTTAAATAGCAACTTAATTTTTACTTTCCAAACACTAACTTACATGTTTTTAGAAATGTTTATCAAAGATGATCTTACTTTCATATTTGCTCTTCCCCTTTATTCTAAGGTACTAAGATGGACGTTACAAAAAAATTACGAGATCAGGTCCACAAAATTCACACTAAATAGGCCTGAGCGTTTTACGCAAGTAAGCAGTTACTTTTATAATGTTTCCCCTTAAATAAACAGAAAGAAAACAGCTTTTGAGGAATAAGACAAATTCTTAAGCTTTTATTACAGATTTTCTTCATTGCATTTAATCTCATTCCAGGTATTGAGTGTTTTTCAAACTACCCATATCTATATTTTCAGCATATGTGTACAGTTCTTACATTTTAAAAAGAAAGTGTAGACACAGCTATCGTGACATCAGAATAATAAATGGTATGTTAGGTACACAAAACATAAGAAACAATAAGATAAGCAAGTTATTTTTAAAATAATCTTTCGTTTCTAAACACTATATTTGAGTCCTCAAATATAGTGTTTAGAAACATGGTTGAACGCGGAAAATACAGGTTTGCCGGCCGGCAGCGCGGCGTTCTGCCCGCAGCTGCCCGAGGAGTCGAGTGGTGTCGGGTAGTGACTAGTGTGCTAGCTTTAGGCCTACTGTGACCATACTGCTTTGTTATCTGACATTTCTAAAGAAAAAAGTGTTTTATGAATTCTGAAACATGGTTTAGAATCTGGAAATATATGTAACCTTCTTTCTCAACATTACATTTTATTTCTATATAATGTAGTTAAATTTATCACATACATCAAGCATGGCGCGCAACAACACATTATGCTAAAAAATTTTGAAAATATTTAATTCAATAGTTTTTGAGTGACTGCGAGTTTATTTTGTATGTTTTTTTGGCAGCCGGCACTGAGGCGGTGTCTGTGACGCAAAAAACCTGCAAACAATTATATTTGATAGCAAAATTGAGTTGTAATCAAGTAATATTGTTTTGTTAAAGGAAAATACCATTAATTTTGAGTCAAGAATACTTTATATTTAAAACGATGATTGAATAAAATATTTGTCAAAATGAACGACAAATTTGTCAGTGCTAGAGCCCAACAGCTTGGTCTCATGCACCGCCACTGATAAAATCTAAATATTCATCCTATGAAGTGGATTCTTCATGTGCACATGCTTTTAACTGTTGCCCTATAATCTTGTTCATACTTTCCTCTAGGCCATTGCATAACGGGTTATATGATGTGGTGTGGAGCTTCTTAATTTGCAATTTTTTTAATAATGTTGATATTAATTCATTGTTAAAGGATGTACCTCTGTCAGTTAAGATTTGTTGCGGGCATCCATACCTCAAAATGACGTATTTCATAAACTCAGCACATTTGTGCGTCTATTGCTTTTACTGCTTAAGCTACTACAAATCTACTGAAAAATTCTGTTATTACTAGTATGTAACAACTCCCTTTGCGAGATATTTGTAACGGACCTTGTAATGATGCAATATCCTTAAGTTTTGGGACACGTGTTTAAATTTCTTTTGTTTCTCTTAAGCTTTGCCAAGCTTCGTAATATTTATATAGGGTTTGAAGTTTAAAGCCGCGGTGGTGGCTCCTTTCCCGTAATAGTTTGTTTATCTGGCATACGGGTGCTGTTTTACGTTTATCGGGCGGACGTTTGCCGTTTCGTTTCAAACATAGTGGTAGTGGTTTTCAGTTTTTGTGAAGCGTCAGCATTATTTAGAAACTTTCAGGCTGCACCGTACAAGTTTTGTTGTACGAGAAGTTCGTTTATGTTGACCGCGCAGTCGTAGTTACGATAACGTGTTGAGAGCGGGACACAGCACATTTTTGGATGACGCTGCTGGCAGATGCCGGATGCCGTGCCCTTATCTCAGGAGGGGGGGGTGAGAGACAGCACACAAAAGACGTGTCTGTCTGTCGCCCTTCGAGCAGACACTTCACTTCAAATCAGTCGCACTTCAGAGTCAGTCGCCCTTGAGGGCTAGAGTTCAGTGGAAGTCAGTCGGCGACGAGGGCAGTTGCCCTTCAGTTCCGTCAAGAATGCTCGTTTAAGTCGCGTCGGCCGGGACGATAACCCCCACATCGGCAACTAAACTTTATTATTTTAATTCTCCGCCGGTGTGGGAGGTAGCAGCATTTAAATTCCTTTGGGACAATTTTGAGGCAGGAATAATAAGTAAACGACTGTGGCGCTGTTTTCTGCACTTAAATGGTTAATTGTGAAGGTTCGTACTCTGCATACTGGAACTTCGTCTGTGAACTGTGTTGCTAAAGAATAAATAAAAGTATATGACAACTAATCTTGAACTTGGAAATTATTTCTTAATTAATCGGCGTCAATTGTACTGAGTCTTGTGTTCCACCTTTGAGCAAGCCGTGGCAGCGTAACATTGGCTGTAACTAACGGCCAAACGTTACAACCTTTTACGTCTAATGTCCAAGCTTTTAATAATAAGGGTGGTTCATTTGGTTGCAATTGTCCCATTGGTTTTTGGTTGCTGGATTTAGAGTTTTGAAAACATCAAAATTGCTACCTCTTAAAAAGGTGTTGTGATGGGCTGGTATTATTTCATTTGTGTAATAGGTTGCCACTAATGCAGGTTTTTTCTCTCCTACTGGCATATACATTTCAAATATATTTCACCATTTGTTACTACGCCATAACACCTAGCTAATTTTTTATACTGAGTGTCTGCTTTTTCTGGTTGTGTTAATGCAATTTTAAATTTTTGAATATGCGGATCGCGCTGGTATTCTCCCAAAAATGGCAAACTATTACTACTGTCGTGAATTTGACATATTAGTAATTCACAATCATTTCTATTTTGATATATTTTTGCTCATGATTGTACACTGGATAATAGTATAATTTACCATTGTCTTTGGTTATTAAAATCTTGATTTTCAAAACAGGATCCATGGTTGAGAATTTGATGTTATGTTGAACCCTTTCTTGTATAATCTCACTAGTTATGCAAAATAATTCTGAAACGTCTCTCACAAGCGGTTTTAGCGGAATTTTTTTGTGATTCCCTTATTTTTTTACATATTTTTTATTTATCTAACGATAGCTGCTTGTTTTCTGCAAAAAGCTGTTTATAATCATGTCAGTTAATACTAACATCCTTTACAATAGTTTGCTGTCAGTGTGTTTTTCAGCATTTTGAAATATGGCTTCTGTTAAGGCCATAAATATATCATTCGTTTTTGTAAATTCAACCTTAATTTTATAAGTTATGTTGTTGACTTAATTTCTTGTAACTGAGCTAGTCCTAGAGTAGGAATTCTACTGAGTGCATCTGACAAGGTATTTAATTTTCCTTTAACTCTTCGAGCCTCAAAGTTACATTCGACTAATGCAATTGCCATCTTTTAAAATTCTAATGTTATGTTCAGCCATACTCTTTAAATACCCAAGTCTAGCATGGTCAGTTTCAATAATGAATTTTCTTCCATAGTGTAAATATTGTCTGAAATAATTACAGATGGCACCTACTGTCCAGTGCTCACGAGAAGGCGAGGCTCTGGAATTCGGGCAGGCTGGGTGAGCGGGTGGGTGGGCCCGGTGGGCTGCAATGTCACCGCCGTCACCTCTAATCTGTACTACCAGTACTAAAACTATCAGTTTGCAGGGAGATTTTCCTTTCATACGACACACATACAAACGTACTCTATAATGTTATGGTATACGCCTCTGTTATTTCTTTTAACAGTAACCTTTAAATTCGCCATTTTAGGTGCCCGTCTGCCTGGTGCGCGAAATGTTTTGCATTGTGTTTGAAGTACACATTTTTAAAGCAGGCTATGTATTTTACATATTCGCAATCTGTTCCCGTACGAAAATTAATCACATTTCACAATAGTTACAATTGTTAAAACATCTTTTAAATTACCAACACTAATTTAAAGACTTTCAGTATGGCCAAAAACAACATTTTAAAACTGTTTTAACTTAAATTGTTTTACTTAAATACCTGCGAAACAACCATAGGGACCTGAAAACTATTTAGATGGCATAAATTTAGGGCGAAAACAGTTAAGATCAGGAATGCATAACTTTAAAATACTCTGAAAGGATATACTCTTACCGCTTACCTCAAACAGTGGATGTTGTTGTTCGGTAATAATTTATTCACTTTTGGGAAGTGGCAGCGCCAGTTCTGATTCGGAAGAGGAAAATTCGTCGTCAGATGAATCACTTGAGCCACTGGAGTCACGGCCTAGGCATATATCAAAACTGTCTATTGCGTCTTCCACATGACAGTCCTTTTGCCAGTAGTCTGCTTCTATATTTTGGACATGCGAACAGTATCCTTGCCAGTCTTTTTCAGCGACGGAAGATATTGCTTCCGTCATGTTTTCCATTAACTTTGTTAACGATAAGCTAGCAGTAATGTTCTTTTCCCGCACTAGTCTCTTTGTTTTAGACCACGCTATTTCAATGGGATTAAGTTCGCACAAATAAGGAAGAAATCTAAGAACATCGTGTCCGTGCAGTGTTAAAAGTTGGTCAATGCGAAATACTTTTTCAGGTTTCCTGTTCTGCGCAATTAAGTCGAAAAGCTCTGTTTTTCGCATTTCATGAGTAAAGGGAATGTTGTTATTGGTCAACCATGACTCCATTTTCTTTTTCACTGCATACTTCGATGGGGGTTTATTTTCTTGCACTGAGTGGAAAGGCGCATTGTCCATAATAACGACAGACTTTTCCGGTAGGTTTGGCAATAACTGCTTATGTGTCCACTTTTCGAAGTTCGCAGAATTCATCTGCCCATGGTAGTCCCCCGTAGCTCTGCCTGCTGGAAAAATTAGCAGTGCATTTTCAATGAATCCAGTTTTAGCACCTGCATGAACAACAATTAAACGGTTTGAAGAACTGCTGTTGGTTAACACACCACGTTCAGTAGCTTCTTCGTCACATTTATTTATCACATGTCTGATCACCTCCCTCGCTTCGCTGTGTATAGTTTTCCCTTTCTTCCTAGACTGTGCCTTAATATACCGTCCTGACGCGCACGCAACCATCACTAACTCGTGACTGACTTCCAGAGAGCTGTTTATTTTGGGATGACTTGTAGCGAGGGTGACCCGTTACTCTGACAGCGGTCTTTAAACGTTGGAAGGGGGCAAGGGATTGTTTGTGGCCCCGACCACCTCCCCGCCACGCAGCCTTGCCTTCTCGTCAGCTCCCTACTGTAGCTCTCTTTCTGTAGTTGACCATTGGGTTTTATTAAGGGATAGTTCCTTTGACGCATAGGCAATAATGTCTTTTTTTTTTTTAGGTGTTTATATCCTGTTGCATTAATACTGCACCCATTGCTGTTTGTTAAGCATCACACGCTAGTATAATTGGCCTATCTTCATCAAAATGTTGTAGAATATGTGCATTCTGAATTGCATATTTTAATTAAATATGAAGTCATGCCTAAAAATGTTCTTAATTGTTTAATTTTTATTGGTGGTTTCATTTGTTGAATGGCCTCTATCTTTTCTGGGTCAGTAACAATCCCTTCAGTTGTAATATAGTGTCCAAATATTTTTATATCTTGATGAGCACACAGGTGTTTTTTTTTGCATTTAATTTTTACTTTAAACTGACTTAGTCTCTTATGGGTTCTACGTATGTTAGCAATATTTTCTTGAAAAGTGGTACCTAAATTAAATATGTCATTGATGTATGCAATGACTGTATACATCTAATGGTTTTAGCAAAATATCAATGATTGGTTGAAAGTACTGCGGCGATATTGATAACTCCTTTGGCATCCTTTCAATTGATAAAGTACTATTCCATCAATGGTAAATGCTAATTTATGTCTATCCTGTATACTAACAGGAATAGCATAGATTCCTGAAAATAAGTGAGTCTTTAAACGTAATATATTTTGAATTCTCTAATTCATTTAAAATGTCTTTCCGTTCTCGGAAGCGGATATTGTAGCTTATGTAAATGCTGATTAAGGAGGGGAAAGTCAGTAGGACACCTCATTCCTCCTCGCTTCTTTTTTATCACTAAGCTGGGCTGACTAATATGTGGAATCAGTTTCCTCAATAATACCTGCTTTAATCGTATCAGTAATTTGTTCGAATAATTGTTCCCTAATTTCTGGACTAATACTATAAGGCCTGGTATGAATTGGTTTATCTGTTAGAAGTTTTAGTTTTATTTCATAATTCTTGGGGTCTGTTAATTGTAAAATACTAGAAGCAAATCTGTCTTTGTACTCATTAATTACATTTACCAATTTTTTTTTAACTGTTCATTCAATTTTTTATTTATTTAATCGGTAATTGTTTTAAGTGTATCTGTCTCTATGGCTTCTATTTTAATACAGTATTGAATACTGTCTGTGTGCTGATATTTTATAAGAGATATATGGAATGGTACTTTTAAAAGTTTATTTTTATCATTACTATTAATAAACATATCATTCTTAAGAAATGCAATAATATTGTAAAGTTTTATGAAATCAACACTTAAAACAATATGAATTCTGAAATTTTCTAGAAAATCTTGTGGAAACGTGTGACCTAAAATGCTCAATTTAATGTTTGTTTTATTTCTAGGGATCTGAATTTCTTCAGTCGCTCCTACTAGTGAGAATTTTTCTTTAACTGGTTGTAGTTGTTTATTTGATATTAAAGTTTTAGTTATACAACTGCGACCCGTATCTAATAATACATAATATTGTCTTGGTGTGGAAGTTTTAATGGCACTGCAGTTTGTAAACTGTCCTGTGCTGTTGTTTTGCTTGTCTACTGCCACGACTTCCTGTCTGCTTTTGCGTGGGTTTTTCTGATTTAGCCGTGTCTTGAAGGACAACGTTTCATCACCGTCAGCTGATTGCGCGTGCTTGTTGCGAGTTACTCCCAACCGCAGTGAAATGGATTCTGTGTTGATAAATTTCTTTACCAGTTGTACGGTCGAACTTTTTTTTTTTAATTGTTTAAAGCGACCTGAAATATCTGTTTGGAATTTGAACTGTTGGTTTGGAAACAGATCACATTCTTTACTGTTAGGGATGGGTCGGTTCGGTTCTTCGGTTCCAATTTATACCGGTTCTTGAGGTTTGACTCGGAACCGGTTTTAGGTTAAGAACAATTACTCGGTTCTTGGTTCTACACGGCAATGGCAAAACTCTGTTGTTACAAAAATAACTATGGTATTTACTCATGTATAGCGCACCCTTTTTTCCCCTAACATAAAGGAAAAAATTTCTGGGGTGCATGTTTTACACGGAAAAACAATTAAGGGGTGGTGGTCGTAAACTGTTCGGCGATGTTTGGAGTGAAGTGTATGAGAATAGTCTGTTATCTCATCTCTCGCTCTTACATCAACACTCCTCTCCCTTCTCTCACTCTCTTTATCTCTCAGCCCTCCCCCACAAACATCACTGCTAGCCGATTGATACATTCCTCCAAGCGTTCTTTATTTGGTAGGATGGCCACCGGCCGGGAGTAAGAGAGGAAGAAGAGACGTTTTTTNCAGCCGGGAGTAAGAGAGGAAGAAGAGACGTTTTTTTTTAGGTGTCACATTCCAGCACAGCAAAAAAAACCAATGAGTCACTGTGTAAAAGATGCAAAAAAAAAAAAGGGCCGCCCAGACACTATAAAAGAAGCAAAAAAAGATAAGAAATCCTTTTGCCCACCCTGCTGTTGACCTTTTTTTTAACAAACTTTTGTAGGTTAGGTTACCTTTATCATACAGCACGCCACAATGTTTTGGTTTGGGGGCCATGAGTNCTTTTGCCCACCCTGCTGTTGACCTTTTTTTTAACAAACTTTTGTAGGTTAGGTTACCTAACATATCACAATCACCACATATTAATGTAAAAAAAGAATAATTTTTTTGCATATTTACTAACCTTAAGTAAATTTAATACAAGTTTATCTGTATACATTAAAACTTGTCTTCACACTTTGTTATTGTTCAATTCTTCCATATAACGGTTAAATAAAACATTTAATGAATTTTACCTGCCTTGGTTTAATAAAGTTGCAAGCAAAAGGCAAGTATTCAAAATACATAGAACCGAATACTGGAACCGATATTTAAATTGTAGAATCGGCACCGGAACCGGAATCGACATTTTTGGTTATTCGACCCATCCCTATTTACTGTGATGCCCGGAATAAATATAAAGAGCGCATGTTTGCTGTGCTTGACTCTTGGGTCCTATGAATTTGCTTGTTTATCTTTTACGCTCAATTTAGTTTGCTTGCAATTATTCGCCCTGGCTAGCTTCCGTGAGTTTGTTATTTCCACGTGTTTGAACAGTGTTCTGTTTAGCTTGAATGTTTGATGCATTACTAAACTGCTTGCATCCATTTGTTTGCACTTGCCCTCTAACTTGGAAATTTGGTTTTTGAACTGGGTCACGTTTACTGAAATGAATTTGTTACTTGACTTAGTTGTGTTTTTCTTGTTCCCTGTAATTGTGGAAAGTACCTATACTTTGTAACGTAGAGAAGCACTGAACGTCTGGGCTAGTCTTCTTTTTTGTTATCTCTGCATACATTTTATTTCTGGGAATACTTTGTGACGTTCCTTCTTTATTATTATAAGTGTTATTTTTTGTAGTATCAATGGAGGTAATGCGCTGAACCTACTCCTCAGCTCCTAGGTTTTTTTCCTTATTTTTAACATGTGTGTGTTTATTGTTTCCACTGTTTTGTGTTTGGTAATTATCCAGAGTAGCGGCTTTTCTGTAATAAAAAAAAACCCCCGAAAAGTGGTATATTTCCACTCTACTAATTACACAGAACACAAACGCGAATATACTAGGGGCATTAACGTCCAACTAATTTCATAATATGTGCCCACCTAAGCTAACTGAACCTAACCCCACGATGGATGAATCACTATTTTAAATTTTTTAATTAACCTAGGGTTGTAGGATTTTAAACTAACCTAGGGTTTTACCTAGATTGTAGGGTTTTAAACAAGCCTAGGATTGTAGGGTTTTAAACTAGCCTAGGATTGTAGGGTGTTAATCTAACCTACGAATTTAGTCTAATCTAAGATTTTAGGTATTTAAAGGAACCGTAAAACACGCCGAAAGAATATGAATTAACTCACCTAGGTAGGCGGCGGGTACAATTCCTCTGTCCACGACCCATTCAACTGTCATGCATCTGACCTCAATCTACAAAACACCACGATCTACTAAAAAATCCAAGTAACACCCACTACATAGGCGAATATTACGCACAGAAGCACTTGTTCATATGCAAATATTACTCACAGAAGCACTCGTTCTTGCACTCTCAGTTTATAAATCGGTCGGATTCAGATGTCACAAATTGCGCCCGCAACAACACACACCCGCACTGTATCGCATCTGAACGGCAACAGAAATTCCATGACAATAACGTCTAAAGACCATTACGATGACGTCAACGACCCACAGCCAATAAGGTGACGGCACAATGCCGAAAATCATTGAAATTATGGCGTCTGACGTAAACAAAGCGGCGGGCTGCTCGTACTTTTAACTATTTTATTTAATACGTTCTACTTATTTTAACATTATGCCCTCCTGAATTTAACAAGATAATCTGTGCAGAGCCCATTAATGCTACTTTTGTTGGTCTAGGACGTATCCTTCAGAAAAACCGCTACTCTGGATAATTATTGTGTGTTTTATTTTTTCTCTGATAATAAGACTTTTGCCACCTGTTTTCGTCCTCATTTTGATAAATTTTCAAGTAACACTGTTTGTGACTTTCGAATTCTCCGTTGGCCCTCTGATTTAGTTTGTTTTTTTTAGTTTTTGTAATATGTTGTGTTTGGGAAAAGTGTGTATTCTTTCTGAATAATAACAGGCTGGGTATTATTAGGAACTTCCCTATTAGTTTGTTTATCTGCTCTATAGTTTCTTTTGTTATGGCTAGTGTGATTTGTGCTTTTTTGGATAATCTATAACTATTGTGTTGTGCACTATAGTTATTCTGTGTGCCTGCAGTTAGTTTTGCAATCTCCACTTTCAACTTAGTGATTTCACTTTTGAGTTTTTCCATTTCGTGGTTGGATGATGTCATAATTATTGCCACATTATACATTTACAACCTTATTTCGACTTGGTGGAGATTGCTAATCAACTGATCTAATGTGTCGTTCTGTAGTACTATTATTTTGTCAGCCACGGAGGGCAGTAAAGATTTCCAAAGTACATATTTTTATAAACTCCTGCTCTGGCATGTTGGGGTTGTATTTGTAATACAACATGTCCTCTACATGAGACTGACAACTTCCATCAATTGTATAACAAATGCCTGTATTTATTTGTTGCATTTACTGGGACGAAGGCTTTTCTTAATTTGTTTGAAATTTCTTCCCATGTGATATGTTCCACGATTTTATTTTGGATGTCATTGTCATACATGCACTTTGTTGTACCTCCAAAATAAAATGTTATACATACAACTATATTTCTTCGGTTCATCCCAGTTATATATATATCACTAGCAATGGTGTAGTGTTCCAAGAATTCTTCAATATTTTGCCCTGCCTTTCCTGTGAATGTAGGAAATTTCTCTGTTTCCTGAATTATTACTTTAATTGGCTGTGTCTCTGCCATTTTGTTTTGTGAGTTTGTATGTGTGGTTAAATTAACATATGTGGCAATTGGTGACTATAATTTTGTATATGTAGGTGACTATTTATATTAATGTTTTGGTAGTGTTATGCTCTATTTATATCGTCATAAGAATTATCTGTGTCTGCCTCGGCTTGTGTTGGTACTAATCCCTTGCTTACAATTTTTTAATCAATCCTCTTGTTACACGTGTGGATTTACTATCTAATTCAGCAAGTAAATTAGGATTATCTTGTATAAGCTTATCTGCCTTCACTATCAATTAATTAAATTTCCCTTTTGTTCTAGCTCTTGGGTTTCTAATGCTTATCTAGCATTTGATAAGTCAATAATCGTGGCTTTAAATAACTTTTTAGCTGATGACAAGAAGAGTTAATTATTTTTTTGCACTAATACATTTCCTAATGTATTTATGATTCTGAAACAGTAGTGTATTCATACAACACTTACGACATATCATACTGTATTCGCCTGTATATATTACACTGTTAGCACAAGCATTTGGTATGTTGCTGTTAGCCTATTATGTTAAAACATGCAAAGTGTTCTACCCAAGCAAGTGAATTAGCAAAAGCTATGAATGGGCAGGAGGGTGGGGTATGATTTATGATAAGGGTGGCTAAACTCTCTTGTTGCGTGAGGAAGGGAGGATCAGTTGCCTCCGCCAATTTAACAGTCTTGGTTTAGTCTAGTAAACCAAAGAATGTCCAGTGTTCTATATATTGTAGGGGATGAAGTGCTGTTAAATGAAAGATCAAGCGTTAGACTACTTTACTTCTCATCAGTCACTACACTCAAGAGGTAAAATCTAAACCCCAATGGCAAAGAACAAAGATACCATTAATAATGCTTGCTGTTTACAAAGTCTACAAACTGTCCGACTACTATCTACTGCCTTTAAGTCCCCTCACACTCTCTGCTGCGGGTACTCCCCACTGAATAATTGTTTGGAGACTCATTACGGCTCACGGGTGAGGGCTCCCTGCCTGGGCCGGAATCTGCTGCACTGCAAAGCACCTCGATGTTGGTGTTGTCAATCACGGTCGTGCTCACCTGTTCCACAACTGCCTTATATGTGGCTTGCTGGCCTACTTCTTCCTTCTTCGCTTGGTGCTCTGTTTAATATTCCTTTTCGGAATATTACTTGCTGGCCGGCTCCTTTACGGGACCTGCTCCTATGCTGGCCTGCAACAATTTGCATAACGGGAGCATTATACTGGTTCATTGTAGTATCACTATTCCCAAATGCAATTAGAAAAAACATAAAACTATACATGAATAATGTTTTTATAATGATTCTAGTAACCTATGTATAAAGTAAAGTAAAAATGCTAGACTCTGAGAAGCAGCGACACATCATCTGGTAGACATTGCAAGAGTGCACATTATTAGGTATTCTTTAAGTTGTCGTTTGCAAGACATGCGGTACTTGGAAAGGTTCTTTCTTAATAATACTTATCCTTCAACCAGACATTCGAGGTGCAGAATCATTGCATGGCATTTTTTAGCATCTTCAGCCTGTTCGTGGTGAGGATCCCCAATGGTTACCCCAGATCCTTGAGGACATTTCTTGTGAAACACTTCCTGTCATTTGCATTAGCTTACGAACGTTACTATGACGGGCCTTGAACACTCAAGAGCTGACAGGTCCGACACGGTGACTGATCAATGTCCATCAGGTCTAGTGAGACTCTTGGCTTCTTTAATGTTTCAATTACTATCTGGTCCGTATTTTTGTTTGCACTTTCTTTGATGCCAAAGATATGAAGGTTTCCTTGTCGCTGGTACTGTTTCAATTCATCGGAACACTGTTCATTTTCCCTACGCATACACTTAACATAACATTTTCTTCCAGCACGTACACTGTCATGCTCAGCTCTTCGTAACCAGTACTGTTAAAACTTGCACTTGCCTTGCGCGCAGCCAACACCTTCAAGTTAACTAACTCTGTTACCATCTTGACTATCTGTTTCACTAAGTTCGTAGAGTTGAACACTTTCCTGAATGTCTAGTATTTTGGTAACCTCCCTCCCCCCGGTCTCTGCCTTCCACTCAACTAGCAGCAATGCCGGTACGTGTATTGGTCAGTTACTGCATTTTTGTTAATATAATATGCAAACAAGTAATGTAAATCAGATAAAGCAATATGCACTGCACTGAAGAACCGTAATAGTTACACACTATGCTGCACTTTTTGAATTTACTACTTTCACAGACAATTTACGTTGGAGAGCTACATGCATGTCGTCCATATGGCTGTCATCGCAAAACACCTTTTACATGTACACGTGTAATACTGAGCGAGATGCATGTTTGAGCTGCATGTAGTTGAACCATTTAGCAAAATGTGTGCGAGATTTTTGCAACTCTGTTTTTGTGTGTGTGTAGGTGGCCACTCGCGGCTCACATGGTTTGGAGACAGACGTCTGGGCTGTAGGCTGCATGCTGTACACCATGCTGGTGGGGAAGCCACCGTTCGACACAGATGCCATCAGGAGTACACTCACAAGGGTTGCCATGGGCAGCTATCAGGTACCACTTAAATACATAGGTCTTTTTATAAAACCAGTTTGTTCAAAAGGCTAGTTGAATAATTCAAGTTTGTTTAAAAGTTTCAGTACTGACTAATTTTTGCAACTCAAAATCAGGATTGTAAAATGTTGTTTGATACACTATCTGTTTAAAAAGTTGAAATATTCTGTTATGGAAAATTTAATTAGAAATATTGTACTGTAGTTGCAAACTGTAATGCATTCAACTAAAACTGGCAATCATTGTTTCAAGAAATTGTCATCTGTGTGTCATTATTGCATGAAGGTCCCATCACACCTTTCGCCAGAGGCCAAGGACCTAATTGACTTGCTGCTTAAGAAGAATCCCAGTGATCGCATTCAACTGGTAAAGATTCTCGACCATCCCTTCATGAAGCAGACTGAGTCACAGAACTTCGTACTTGAGGTATGCATACGGGGTTATTTTTGTGTTTCTGTAGCCTTCTCAAACGTGGGCTTGTGGCATCTTTCTGTTTAAGTTTTGTTTCTCTAAATTCAGTTACTTGTAACATTCACCTTCTTTTGGAAAACTGCTCTGAATATTTTTACCATAACGATCATATTTACTTAAGTGTATGTGTTACCCAAGTTTAATTCCCATCCCTTTTTAGTCTACTTTCTGAAGAAAAGAAAGGCTTATGAGTTCACCCCCCTCTCTTTCTCTCTATCTATCTCTCTCTCTCTGTGCACGCACGTGCGCGCATCATAGCTAGGTAGCTACGATACTGGCTAACCCTAATTAACTCGATGCTTGTTGTCAAGAAGGGACTTGGGTACCACTGCCAGGAGGGCACTGGGTGTAGGAAAGGAGTGTTGACTTCTTCGGGGACTTCTGGTGAAGTTCTTGAAGAGCGTTTGGTAGGTAGCGAAGATGTTGGTGTTAGCAGACACCTCCAGCACTGGAAGTGGTGGAGCGAGTTGCTAAGAATGGACTGCCGTTTTGTGGCTATACACGGACATATATTCCCCCTGCCTGCAGGCTCTCTGCGGTGCGGGGGTGGTGGGATGAGCTCCTCCTCCCGTGGGCGGAGCTGCGCTCTCTGGTGTCATCTCTCGGTCCGTGGCGAAATCAGGCATCTCTGTAATGCGGGGTTGCATCTGCTGCGCGAGCTTAGGCCCTTAGCTGGCGTGCTAGGCTGGCTTCTATTACATGAGAGTGGTTGGCGTGACGTTTGATAGTAAGGCGAACTAATTTTGCTGCCTTTGTCTGTGAGTAACCCTGCATCTAGGAGCGTGCTGGTAGACTCTGGATGCAAGTTGTTTGAGGTTCACACCGCGCCTGGATTCCATGATTCCATGTGCAGATGAGGTGAAGAAGTGTTTATATTTACTTATCAAAGAACATCACATATCAGTTTTAACATATGCATGATGGCGAAAATGGTGTTTAAAGTAGACGCTCGAATGAAAGCAAGTTTGTGAACCACAACTCCTATTTAATTACATCTTACGATTATCAACACTGTAACTTGTTGCAATCTTGTAAAACAAATCATTCTTTTCATTCATGGAAAATACATTTAAAGTAGTTGGGCTATCACAAGCATTGCTATTATGAAAATAAAAATATGTATTTTTCTTATTCTGGAACGATTCCTAAAATCTTGAGAAAAGAATCTACAATTTCAGTTCTGAGAAGAACAGGTGGAATCGAAGCTCAAAGAATCGACACAACCCATCCCAAATTTTTTATGAATTTTGGAGAAAGTATCATTAAGGAAACTTTACTAATGCATTCTTTTTTTGCATTGTTAAATGTTTGTATGGTATGCTCATTAAAAAAAGTTTTTGTTTAGCTGAAGATTGCTTTTGTTTAACTGAAATATAACACAACCTAACTGTATAATTTAATCCATTGTAAACAGTTTTGCCCAATTAATAGGCTATGAGACAAGTTGTTTTACATAAAATATAATTTTGCCATTGCATTTATAACTGTTGGGATTTAGTTCTTGTGCTTAAAGCAGAGTACTAAACAGGAAGTTAGGGGCAGTGCTTATTAATAAGTTTGTTTTTTCCCATTTGTTAAAAAATTTAAATTTCAATAAAAATATAATTCTTAAAGTTTGTTGGAAGTTTTGAAAATGACTGTGTATGATGATGTAAGAGTTCTAATGAATTTAGCAATAATGAATAATACAGAATGTAATTATATGACAATTTTGAAAAGCAGTTGAAAATTACTTAACAATTGAATGGGTCATTTCGAAATGGACACACGTCCGGGTTTCGTCACAATTGTGGGTTGTTTATTGTTGTTTTCTATGCATGTGTACGCATCAATCCACCTGAAAAGGGCACCCCTGTCGCATCCTACTGTACTGGAGCTAACATGTTTTCACAGTTCATTTCGAGCAGGACACATGTCCAGTAGATGTGTCTTTTTCCAGCGGAACGAAGTGACGTTCATTTCCCAGCAGAATTATGAGAGCGCTAGTCTCATGGCAACAGATATGAGCTTGTGCGCTAGTTTCATGTTAACTTATAAACACTTCAGAACTGTTCCAATCTGTTCATTCATTGGTGAAGTATTGTGTGCGAATCGGACATGTTATTCGTGCTATTGTAGGAATAATCAGTAAATATCTCAAGTGCAGACAAGAGTTCTGATGCTGATATTTCTATAGCTTCTAAGAAAAGAAGAAAAGGTGTTACAAACACAGATATTTATAAGTCAGATGATGTACTAAAGACTCCGAAGGTTAAAGGTTTGCAGCACATCAGCCATGTAAATCCATTGCAGCAAGGAAAACTGGACCATGTGTGTGTGTGTGTGTAATGGTTCACACTATGAAGTTAGACAACTTTTGCTTATAAAATGTACAGTATATTTATAAAAATTTCATATTATACTTATTTGAAAACAATTTACTGCAGTTATGTTAGGATTTATATAATACCAGGAACCTGATTCTGACAATGCAGTGAAAACATTTTAGATCATATCATTTATTTGGTATATATATATATATAAGTCCAATGCTATGAAGTATTTTTTGTTTAATGCAGTAGTAATCCGGTGTGGGCTTTACCACTGACTGCTGCTAGTTGGTCCAAATTATTTAGGTTTATTACTCTTGCGTTAATAAAACTCATAACTGGTGGAAAATGAAAAAAATGAACACCACTAAAGTGGTGACGTAGAAACACCAAATGAGCATGGGGCACTGTTAGAGGACAGTATATGCAATGATTAACAGTGCTGTGCTGTGGACAGAGTAGGAACCACGTATTAGGCATAACACCACTGAGCCCAATACAACTGTAGTTGACTCGGTGAAAGAGTTGTTTCAAGCATCGGCCTGTGTGTCGTAAGCATTGTGGACATGCCACAACGGTATAGACGACTACACTTCATGCAATTAACTGACTTTGAACGAGGTTTTATTGTGGCCTGAGGGAGGCTGGATGGTCCTTTCGAAGAATTGCTGTATGTGTAGGACGTGAATTATCTGCTGTGCATCATTGGTGGTGCCAATGGTCCAGTGATGGTGCACATGCTCGTCAACCTGGTTCCGGACAGCAGCGGCACATGGATTTCCGCTTCAACCGCCGCATCAGATGAGCAGCCATTGCTGATCGCAAGGCGACTGCTGCACAGATTGGGGCCACTGTTACACCCAGGGTGTCGACTAGGACCATCAACAACTGTTTGCTGGACTCTGGGCTACGATAAAGGGTGCTGCTCGCCATGCTTCCTCTCACACCTTGTCACCATGCAGCCTGCCTCGGATGGTGTCACGAACGACACAACTGGAGAGATGAAAGGTGCGGAGTTGTGTTTAGTGATGAGAGCAGATTCTGCCTTGGTGCCAGTGACGGTCATTTGTGAGTGCGGTGTCGACCAGGAGATCGGCAACATCCATAGTGTATACGGCAGCGACATACAGGAGCAGCAACATACAGGACCAACTCCTGGCTTCATGGTCTGGGGAGCAATAGTCTACAATGACTGTACACCCCTGGTGTTTGTTGAGGGAACAGTGAACGCTACATCCAAAACATTATCCAGCCCATTTTGTTGCCGTTCGTACAACACCAAGAAGATGCCCTCTTCCAGCAGGACAATGCCCATGCACAGACGTCTCGTGTTACCCAACGCACTTTCGAAGGTGTTCGTCAACTCCCCTGGCCAGCACGATCACCTGACCTGTCCCCCATTGAACATGTGTGGGATATGATGGGACTGCTTTTGGTGTGGTCTGCAATACCGGTAACAAATCTCTACCAATTGCAACAACAGATGGAATTAGCGTGGAACACTATTCCCCAAGATGACATCTGACACCTTTAAGATCATCTCTATGCAAGACTGCAGGCCTGCAGCGTCGCTGAAGGAGGCTACACAAGATACTGACATTGTTGTTCAAGACACACTGTAGCCTCTGTCTATAGGTGTACGACCCTGTGATCATTATCATATACAGTGTACAACCTGTATAATTATTCAAAAAAACCGTCATTCATGTGGGACCATTGAGTCCGGTGTTCATTTTTTATTATCCACCAGTGTAAAATGCAAGGAAACAGGAGCAGTCGGCTATATTATGCATGAAATAATAAAATAGTATGAAATTGATAGCTACTCTATAAATGGGTTGTGATGATTTAAACACTATTAAACGCTGGCAAGAATGTTTATAAGAGACAGTAATGTGGTATAAGGTAATTTTACTGGTGCTATTCTGTATTCAAAACAATACTTTAATTTTATGAAACTTAAATTGCATAATTTTATTTCAGATGTGCCAGAGACTACTTCAGTTCATTTAAAGATGAGGACCAGGTGGCTATCTTGAGCCATATCAATAATTTTGGCACTATAGATACTTTGGACACACATATTTAGAGTCTCATTCAAATTGCTCCCACAACAAGGAAAATGAAATGTCAAGATACGTTTATTAGTTGGCACGGTGTTACTCCAAAAATGGTTTCTGGAAAATGATAGAAAACAGACAAGAGACATCTGTTGTCTCTTGTCACAATTCTGTTCCAGGTGAAACATATAAGACTATTCATGACTTTATAGATTCATTTGATGTAAAGGGGGTACATTATTCAATTGACATTACCAAAAATTACCTACTTGCAAATTTGAATGTAAAACTAATGTATGGTATGTTCGTTTATAAATACCCAGCTATGAAAGACAATGTTAAGTATAAGTTTTTCCAGAAGTACTTTCAAGAGAACTTTAACTTATCGTTTGAAAGGCCTCAGGTTGATATCTGCTCATTCTGCGAAGAATGCAAACAGAAAATACGCAGCCCTCATTTAAATGAGACAGCAAAACGTGTTGCCACAGCAGAATTGATCGTCCACAAGCGAGAGCAAGCAAATACTACAAGAAAGTAAAGGAAATAGAAGCTAAATGTTTGATGAATGATAATGTTGGTGGAATAGTGATAGATTACATGCAAAATCAACTTTTACCAGACATTCCTGTACAGGAAGTATTTTATTATCGGCAGTTGTGGGTTTTTGAATTTTCTGTCCACAACATGAAATCTAACAAAGGAAGGTTTTACTCATACCATGAAGGAGAAGCGTATAAAAGGCCAAATTAAGTCTGTACATTTTGAAGTGATTACGTCAATGAATGTGTCTGAGAAGCTGTTACTGAACTACACATTTTCTCAGACGTCTGCCCGGGGCAGAACAAAATCCACACCATAGCGTGCTTTCTATTTTTTTCTTTAGCATCCAGTGGCTGCTTTAAAAATATTTAACATTATTTTTCAATAAGGGGCCATTCATTCAATGATTGTGATAGGAATTTATCTGTCGTGAAACAAAATAAGGAAGGACGGAATTTATACAAAAGATCACTATATCAGATCGATAGAAGAATCAACTACCAACAAATTTTCTGTGAAAAAAGTTAAAACTTCTGATATTATTGATTTTAAAAAGTGGTGACCCACCATCTATAAAAAAAATCTGCTCTCAGTTTCATCTCTTGGTAAGCATGTTGCTCGGAAGGATAAAATTACTTTCAAAATTTCTAAATATTATGAATTTCGATATGATTTTGAAAAGCCTGGATTGTTGCAAATTTCTGAGTGGATTGATGGACTAGTGTCAGATGACTTTCCTTTGTCACGATGTGCAGGTCTTCGTACAACCTTGCCAATAGGGAAAAATTTCCCAGCCTACAGTGGAAGACTGCCTATCAATGCAAAATAGTTGGATATCAAAAAATTACTTCAGGACATTTTGGAAGAATAGAAGCCTTTCTACAATGAAGTAATAAATAACTGGCCAACAACCGAAAGGGATGGAATCCCTGAAGAAGATTTTTGAAAACTGTGTACATTGTCTGTGAAACCTTTATTTAAAGTGTTTAACTTGACAAGAACAACAGTAATAAAATATTGACAGTGCAACAGATGTCTCATGATTCGTGTCTCTTAAATAAAAATAATGACAAAGAATGACAATATTTGCATACCCTTGTGCAAAGTAATCACTGTCATTTGGAAAAGGGCACATGTCCAATGCTGAAATTGTTTTTTATACTAACTTATGGGTATAAAATCAGCAGAACTTGTGTCATTTTATCAATATCTACATTACACATATACAGGAATTTTTTGGTTTCTGAATATACATTTGTTCACAGTTTTTTCTTCTGTAAAATTTAGATTTTTGATGTGTCCTTTCCCAAATGACCTATTGAATTAGACTGTACGTTGATGTAAGAATTGTAATGCACTAATGTAATTTTACTGCTATTTTGTAAATTTAATGTTAAAAATTCTCACCTAGAGGAAAAATTGCGTAATTAAGACATATTTTGTCAAGTAATACAAAGGTTGAGGTGTGTTAGTGTGTTGAGCTTTACTAATATAGGTATGCAGTGGTAAGATGTTGCTCCAGTTTTTATGGTGTCCTTGGATCATAGCACAAAGAGTATTGTGTTTTGATTGGGACAGGTCTGTGGCCCCTTTTTGTCGGCACTGACCTAATGAGTAAGACAGTGGCTTTTTGTAGTTTTGGGCAGACCTGGGTTCCCTTTGTAGATGTGTGCTGATCCCAGCGAGTAACCAGAATGAGCAATCTACCTAAAATAAATCATCATTGGCTTACATTGTGTATACACCCTCAACCACAACTTAGAAATAACATTGTACTTAATTGTAAGTAATATGGATAAGTGGTATGTATCATTTTATTGCACCATCCCAGTAGATATCTTAAGTCACACTTCTTTAACATGTGGTGTGAATTTTTTTATAATGAGATTGAGTTCGATTACAAAATTGTAAACTTGAATTGTTTGTAAAGAACAGAGTTACAGTAGTCTGCAGAGTAGCCACATAGAAGGTAGGTGTCGATTTGGGAAAAGTTTCTTTGAAATCTCTCCCAAACCGAGGGGGATAATGTAATGATGCAGTTAATAATTATTTAATCGGGACATTTGGTTAATTTTCATTGGTTTTGCAAGGAATTGTAATGGCTTATCAGTATTTTAAGTTTTGACCCTGTTAGTATGTTTATCTGTCATGCTTTTGCTTTTTTGGAAATTGCTGTTGAGATTGCATCAGCAATCGGAGATAAGGGCTGTGACCACATTTATAGACTTTTTTTCTTTTTGTGAATGTTCTAGAAATACAATTGTTTAACTTCTACGCAGTTTGGCTGGCATGGGTACGTAAGTGGTTGAGGCAGGGTTCGCACAGTATCCAAAGGGATTCTGTCCCATGCCATGCCCTTATTTGGTTAGATTTTTGGCACTTTGGTGTAAGGAGTGGTGGTAGAGCACGTGGCGACTTTAGCCTTGAGCGTCTGCTGCCCACTAACATAGTAGGACCAGCCCATGAGGAACACACTTTGGCTCGAGCGTAGCAAATTTCGCTCACGTCGGCAAGCACCAGTGACCGTTATTAATTTTTTTACCTTAAATTTTTGGCCAACTTTTATCTACTAAATTATTTCTGCCGGTGTGGGAGGTCACTAGGATGTCAGGAGGGAAATGACGTCCCTCCTGTCTTTGTAATTTTCTTGCGATGCGAGTTTTGAGTGATGTGCATAATTAGTGAACTCTACAGCACTGTTCTGTGCTTCAACTGGCTCGTTAAGCAGACTGTTAGTGACTGTATTAATTGAAGAATATGAACTGTGTTTTTAACTTGAAATAAAATATGTAGGAAATAGTCCGACAACGGAATTCTTTTATTTTCTTTTAATAAGGTGCCTTTAGTTATGTCTATTGTATTTACAGAGTGAGTAAACCTGAGCTGTGATTTGCAGTCGCCAAATCTGATGTTTGCGACATTACACTCTAGAACCATTCATCTGATTTGAACCAAATTTTGTATGCTGGTAGAGCATCCGTAAGCATTAAATTTTGAAATGGATATTGTTGTTAGTTGGCCATTTTGGAGGATAGCATCAAATTAAAAATGACGTTATTTATCTCAAACTATAAAAGCAATTCTCACCCATTTTGGCACGTAAGTAATACTGAAACAGACTAGATAAACATAAGAAATTGAACTTGATTATGTACTTATTTTCAAAATGCGGCCATACAAATATATTAGGTTTATTTGGTATATAAACTGTACCATTTAACCACTTTTGACAAATTTTTGTATGCTGAAAATATGTATGCAAGCATCAGATATGTCAACACAGTCACTTTTTTCAGCCATTTTATAAGATAGTGCCACATGAATAAATAAAATTTTTTGTATCATATCTCGGTAAACAATGAACCAATTCCTACTAAATTTGACAATACATGTAAGCTTGAACTTGATAAATCCATTTGCAGTGCATTGGTGTGGTGGAGGGAGGGAGGCAGTTGAGGTTAACCAAGCTGATTAAAACCTGCCACATCATGCAAAGAGTAACCAAAACTGACCATGGTAGCCACTATTAGCTCATACCCTGGTGAGATTTTCAAAGCCATCCACTTTGCTAGATCTTCAAAGCCATCCACTTTGCTAGATCTTCAAAGCCTCCCAATTTGCAGACAAGGGTGCCTCACTTTTATCACTGCTTTCAATATCAACACTGCATGAAATTACTATTACTGTATTTCGTTGCATAATGGTCACACATTTTTTTAATACTAAAAATTGCCTTTAAAATATGGGGTGTGGCTATAATTAGAATCAGTAGTTAGCTACTCAACAAAGAAAACAGCACCAATTTGCAATGTAACTAATGTTCGTTATGTTTTTGGTAGGCACATGGCATTCATTCCCTGTAAATTGTGCAGATTTCCCTTAAATTGTTTGCCTAAGCAAACATCCAGCAATGAGAAATGTACTGCCCTTTAACGTGCTCTTCTCCCCTTCATCTGTGACTGTGGTCGGCAAAGCACAACTTTGCTTACGCCCCTTACACACTATGAAAGTGGGGAGGAAGAGCTGCGGGCACGCTCTGCTGTTTCTCAGCACAATATCACTTCCTCACCTTCCACGCTTAACAAGAGGGAAGTTGTTGGAATGGCAACCAGCATGGTATCCTTGCATCCTGCCCTGGTGTTTGTTGAGGGAACACTGAACAGTGAACGCTACATCCAAAACATCATCCAGCCCATTTTGTTGCCGTTCCTACAACGCCAAGATGATGTCCTCTTCCAGCAGGACAAAGCCCATGCACAGACGTCTCGTGTTACCCAACGCACTTTCGAAGGTGTTCGTCAGAGCACAAGTGGGCACACAAACCTCTTTGTGGCACAAATCAGGTAAGGGCTGCACCAAAACTGTCAGCAGTCAAGTCAGTAACCACCTTAATATGTATGGCCTTGGTCACAAAATAGATGAAGATGGAGATATATACTTTCTAGGTGACCATGCGATGCAGCTTGTTAAGCCTTTTAGTGAGGGGTCCAGCATATGTGACT
>NQII01000409.1:725834-813470 GCA_002778355.1 Clitarchus hookeri | reverse complement strand
GGGGGGGGGGGGGGGGGAGATTGTTCACCGGACGACACCAAAAACAACGTAGGGTACACATTTGAAAACTCTAGAGCGAACCAGGGATCGTGCTGAGAGAATCCAAAACTTCTGTGACAGAAGTGACTGTAACAACTGAGGTGCTACATGCGAATACTTAATGTGGTAGTGAACTAACAGAGCTTCAACAGCAACATGGTTTTTTGGCAGTACAATAGGATGTTTTGATGAAGACTCCATGCTAGCATATGATAAATGCCCCCCCTCCCCCTTCCTCTTCTGAACACACCATTTTGGTCATGGAGGGGTGTTAAATGTTGCATTTGTGTGGAGCAAGGTTTCTCCCTTTTAAGGTGTTGCAATTCCTCAGTTAAACATTCATGTTGAATACTCCTGCACACCAAGGAAGCAGTTTCTTCCAACTCTGCTGAAGACAGGATGCTACTGATACAATGTTATTTCTGAGTGTGTTTGATGAATTGATGAAACGCTTCACTTACGCCATGACACGGACCAGCTTCGGCCATGTCGAAATCCGTTCCAGTACTGGAATTTCTTCTGAAATTTCCTGGGTGGTCAGTAGCGCCAATAGAGAAGGCTTCAACTCTGGTACATTTTCCATTGTCTGATTAACAGTGGACACTGTGGCCACTGCTCTGGAGGGTTGACTAGCCACTGGGGGGCCATGCTACCACAAGCCATGAGAGAGGAGTTTGTGAGGAAGAATGTCACGAGCAGCACAGTCAGAGGGGTTGTCTTTGGAAACAACATGTTTCCATAGCTGGGGAGGGACCCATTCCTGGATTTGTGAAACATGATTTTCCATAAAGGTTTTCATTAAGTATGGCTGGGTCTTTATCCAAGTCAGAGCCATGCTTGAGTTGAAATCATCTATGTTCATTTTTAGTGCTAATTCTGATGCTTTCACCTTAAGCATAGGACCACTGGTTGTCAAGCCTGCAGAGCGATGTTTACTAAACCATTTAAATAATGCTGACTCTAAATCTACATGTGCCGTTACATTTTTTGCTCCCCGACTGTATATTTTGTTGAAGAACAGCGTGCTTGATCTCCTTGTTTTTCAAGATAGTAAAAAGTGTTGACGGTGTATTGTTATATCTCCTGCCAATTTCACTCTTTTTAACATCACTGACCTCACACTCAGTTATGATTTTGTGCTTTGTCCAAACATCAAGAGTTTTTCTTTTATTAGAACTCTCCGTGGTGCACACACAATTAGAATGTGTAAAACAAAAACTGAACACAACAAAGTCATGTTTACGTTATATTATTCAAAAAGGCGTGAACGATCAAGGATAGCCAGTATGTTGCCTAGCGGTGTGTTTCCGTGATATTCATTCTGTCACAGAGAAGGGGATGGGGAGTTGTCAAGGCTTCAAATAGCATCCCAGTGGAAAGTTCTCATGTGCTCGGTCACGCCTACCACCGAGCTGCCTTTCCCCTTACGTGCTAGGTGGGTGGGGAAGTGATGGTGGGTTGTTGACAGCCTAATTCCCTCTTAGTGCAGCACAGTCGGCACAGCCTGGTCACACTTCTGCAATCTCGGTACGACCAGAGCGTGTACACACTGGTACAAAAACATCTGCACTTACTAGCTGGTCCTCATGTTGTTTCTACTACGTAATGATGAAAGAATGGGAGGACATAAGTCTCCATAGGGATTCATGGGTGTACTTCCCCGCATTGAGGGGTGGTGCCCCAGTTACAATAAACGGTGGCTACATTTATGATTGTTGCTGCTAGTACAGTGTCACAGTGTTGTTTTCAGGATGGACACTACGCTGTGCTTTCTAAATGCACACCAACTTCCCCTTGTTTCACCCCACCTCCTGTTGGTAGAAAAAAAATGGTCTTGACCTTCCTGTATAAGCACTATCCTCCTATCCCCTCCAAATGGTGTGTCCCTTTCCACTTGGAGGGGCGCAGTAGGTGGATANCCTCCTGTTGGTAGAAAAAAAATGGTCTTGACCCTCCTGTATAAGCACTATCCTCCTATCCCCTCCAAATGGTGTGTCCCTTTCCACTTGGAGGGGCGCAGTAGGTGGATAGAATACTGCCTGCTATTGGCTTCAGCTCATCATCCCCTCTGTCACTACTCTCCTCCAGCACAAACCACTCATTCAAGTTTTTCTGTGTCCCGTCCACACTCTACTCCTCACTCTTCGTTCCCGCTCTTATCGCTTTGCTCTTCTAAAACTGGCCAACACACAGTACGTGACAATGAGAAACTTTGGTGGTGCCAGCTTACCAGTAAACTAGAAAGGTTGGCGCTGCGAGTGCTTGTTTACAATGCGACGTGCTTGGACATTTTCAGAGTACCGAGTTGCAAATGTTTGTGTGTTATAGCGAAAGGCTACATAAAAATACCTGTGTTATAAACAAAATTAAGTACCTTTAAAATTATATGGCAATTGACGGTGCATTTAAAAACTATTGCTATGGTGGGCTTATCGTTATAAGCCATATTTGCTATAGCGCTGTTGGACTGTATGGACAATTTTATTTTTTGGTTGTATTTACAGTCTTCTCATTGTCTGCAGGTTTCCACCTGCTACCTGTTACCACATTAATTATGTAGTCTGGTAATCCACTTCCTTTGGGCAGGATTAGGATACCTGCCGTATTGCTTCGGTCATTGTCACTGCAAGTTGGGGTTTTTGTGGAAAGCGGTTTGCACTCCTACACTTTATCGCTTATGAAGTAACTCCTAGATCCCATGTACGCTAATTTACAGAGCACACTGTCTGTCCTCATGGCACTGGTTCATATAGCACTTATTTTATTCACTATGTACGTCTCTTTTGTCACTGCCTAAACCCAGTTTCTTATTTAATCTAATATTATTATACACATTGGCAATGCTAGGATTCTCAAGTCCTGTCTTTTCTTCCTAGCCTACATATCCTGTCACTGCTATATACACTGGCTTATACTAGAATTGTTAGTCCTGTCTTTTCTTCCTAGCCTACCTATTCTATCACTACTAGATACACTGGCCTATACTAGCATTGTTAGTCCTGTCTTTTCTCTATAGTATTTCTTATCCTCCACTGGCTAGCTAGTTCTGGTCAGTCTTCTGACCAGGTAAAGCTGCATGTGGGGGGATACGGCCACATAAACTTACACTTTGCCCACCACATGTTTTCCCGGTACCTGCCGGCTTGGTTATGGAGAGTGGTTCAGCAGGCACGTGGGAGCAGCTCTCGTTTCTGGGCTAGAGGTCAGCCTGGCCCCAGGTCATTCGATAGAGGGCTCTTTCTTCCTTCCTGCTTGGTTCTGGGGTAGCTCCACGTCGCTGTCCACCTCCGCGTCGCTGCTGGACTCCTTCATCTCAGCGTTGACCAGCAGTGGTCCCAGTCTCGTTGGCTGGGCAGGACTCCCGTCCTATCATTGTGGTGGTGGGGCAGCTTCGCATAGTCATTCAGCTTCACGTCGCCGCTGGTTTCCTTCATCTCAGTATCGGCCGGCAGAGGCAGGGGCTCAGCAGCAGCCTCAGCATCTTCGGCTTGGCAGGACTCGTCCGTCCTATCATCGGGTGATGGGGATGCTCCACGTCGCTATCCAGCTCTGTTTCACCACTGGCTCCTTCATCTTAGCATGGCCTACCAGAGAGTGCCCCAGGCCTTTTCAGTTGGGCAGGACTCATCTGTCCTATCATTAGCATGGTGGGGCAGCTCCGCGTTGCCGTCCATCTCCATGTCACCGCTGGACTCCTTCAACTCAGCTACAGATGGGTCGTCTATGCAATCTGAAGGATTTTGTCCTCGTCTTCTGTCTCCTGGAGTTCGTCCAGTGATGAGGATCATGGGTTGGGCGTCGTTTTCAGCTCGCGGTTGAGCGAGGATCGCCATGACAGCTGGGACCCACCGACCCAGGATCTGTCTTCTTGTTTGGAACCACGGTTATTTCATTCGTAGGCAGATTTCTTGTGGAGGCAAATCTCCAAGGAAGTTGGTAGGTTCCCGAAAGGGAAGCACACTTGACACTCGGATCTCCATCTTAATGGTAGGATCTCTGTCCTGAGGCTCAAGTGCCCTATCTCTGGCTCCGGGTCTCTTCTGGCTCTCTCGGGTCTGGGTTCAGGGACTGGAAAGAGTGACTCTCGTCGGGAGGGGTTTCCTGCTCTTCTCCCTGGCTCATCCAGTGATGGGAGAGTTCTTCATTGGTTCTTGACGTTTCAGCTGGGCAGGGCCTCATCTGTCCCTGGGTGACTTGTCCTACTGTAGGGAGCATTCTCCGTCCAGTATACATTCTCTTGTCTTCCGACCATCGTATATAGACCCTCCCATTTTTGGGCCAGCATGACGCAAAACTTGTCCTTGGCCTGGCTGAGTGGAAAGTTCTTTAGAAGCACCTTGATGCATAATGGCTGGAGTAGAGGAGCGCATCAACGTCCCTAGGTCTTTAAATGTATTCAGTCATAGAACACACTGCTCAGGTGTGACTTTAGCGAGGTGGCTTCTTCAGTATTTGATGTCTGACTCTTACTGGACCCTTGAATGGTGTTTAACGGGTTGGCCGTCTGCAGGGGACAGTGGAGTGTGGATCAACCCTGGTAGCGTCCCGCGGTGGACATGGTGTTTGGTAGGTGGCGTTGACACTGGCGGTCTTTCGGGTTACTGATGCTGGAAGTGCTGGAATGTCAGACAGCTCCTTCTCGACCCCCAGGGGCAGAGGCAGTCTTACCAAAAGGTTGCTTACCATGGGGTGGGCAGCTCCGTGGGTCCTAATGAGGGGACCAAAGAGGTTGGCGGGGAGGGCTGCAAAGTGAGGCATCTCCAGTTGGCGGGCAGCTTGAACTTGTTCTCGGGAGGTCAGGCAGTTGAAGGCTGGTGTGGGTGAATTACCTTGGGAGTGATGATTAGCAAGGATAACAGATGTCCTTCTATTGTTCCACCGGCTTCCTTGTCTACGGGCGAATGGCATGAGCAGGAAGGGTGCTACAGTTCACCCTTCACTGAAGCGGTAGGCAACAGGTCCCTAGTTAGTAGTGTGCCCAGAGGCACTTTGGTCATTTCTCATCAGGCATGACACCCCTTCTGGCGGGTCTATATGCTCTGGAAGGAGTGGGTGGCCTAGATGCTTCGTCGTGTATCTTTCTAGTAGAGAGCTCTACTGTACTGTGCACGCCGGGCTTTGTGGACCTTTGTCCACAGATGTGTGGTCTGATAATGTGTATTGTCTTTGACGTACGTGCAGTCCTGGTTAGGGATGGTCCGCAGTCCTACTAGTGTTGGAAGTCTGGTTATAAAACACTGCTGTCACTTGCCGCTCCCATGCGGGTTGACATCAGGTTGGGTGAGGTACACAGTTCACTGTATGCCATGCAATTTAATCTCATAGGACAATTCGTCCTTGAGAAGGCACTCCTGTACTACTGTACTCTGCCTCATTAAAACAAAACACAAAACAATAACACACAGACTAACATATTAAAATTAAACAATGCATAACCTAACATGCACCATCGGGAGCAGCCTGCATGAGAGGAAGTGTTCAAAAACAGCTTATAGGATCATACGAGCAGAAAACTGCAATTTGCTACCACTTTGATGAGCCATCCCTTGGTGCTGAAGACCAGAACCAGCAGGTAGAGAAATCACCAGAAAAAGGATTGCCAACCCAAACGGCACCCAACCCGAGCACCAAGATACCCCAGAGAAGAACTAGGAACAAAATCTGCCACAAGTGCAATTCTTTATGCTAAAGAAAGATAAAAACACGGGGCTGAGCCCTACCAAGTCGTCTTACCTTTGACATCATGATGGGAAAACCCTAAAGAAAATAAAAACAGGCTCTAAGCACATATATGCACAAAGCAAAAGAGTAACAGTGATATATATTATTACGCTTTATTTTAGTTCACAAGAAGTTACTATGGTTAGTTACTTTATCTTCATTTAATTTTTTAATAAAAATACTTCTAAACTCAGAAATTAAAGGTAAGAAATTACAGACTACTTTTTTAAAATTATTTTTTTATATTCGGATGTGAACACCAAAGCAGCCACAAANCGAAAGAGTAACAGTGATATATATTATTACGCTTTATTTTAGTTCACAAGAAGTTACTATGGTTAGTTACTTTATCTTCATTTAATTTTTTAATAAAAATACTTCTAAACTCAGAAATGAAAGGTAAGAAATTACAGACTACTTTTTTAAAATTATTTTTTTATATTCGGATGTGAACACCAAAGCAGCCACAAAGCCCCAATAGGGGAGAAAAAAAAACTCAAACACACAATGAGTATAATGCGTACCTATTCATTTATAGGTGCACCCATGAAAAGTTTACTAATTATTATTACCTAGGTTATACTTAAAAACAATTAGGACACCTTTTATTTAAAAAAAATTAACACATGAAAATTGTTTTTTTTTTTTTTTTTTTTTTTTGTGCTCCAAGCTTTTGTGGTTAGTTCAAAATTTAACTTAAACAGTTCCAAAGGAGACGAGAAAATGGGCAGCCATGGTGGTTTTCTCCACTAAGTGTTCATGCAGAGAGGTAAAAAGAAATCTTAGCTGACATTTGCCAGGCGCTAGTCCAGACTTCGGTGCACAGGCGAAAAGAAGAAAAAATCGGCTCATGGTCACATCACACAGCTAGGCCATGGCACAAACAAGGAAGGTGTACTTTACATCATGGTCAGCTACGGTTAGAAGTCCCGGGCAAAACTTTGACTGCCCTAATTTAACACAAATTAGGTAAATAAGTTTAATGTTCACATTAAATAAACAATTATTGGATGGCAGAAACAATATGGCATCCGAATTACCTTCTGTGAGTGGTCTATGAACTTGTTATATATAGCATTATGTTAGAAGATTATCAAGCAGCAAAAATTAATGCGTTGTTACATCTTGAAAAGGTGTTGTGAAGGACGAGTCAACACTTTTCTTTTGCCAACAAAAAAACTTGGGTCATTCCGATACACACAATATGGCAAATCTATACATCTCGAATCACCATGTCGCAGTCACCAAAGTTATCAAGAGTCAAAACATAATGTATACTATTTTTATCTTTAGATTACAATATTAATTATTGAAAAAAATATTATAAACATATAACGTAAAATAACATCAAAACATTAAACAATAAAGAGCACAAGCTCTGCCATCTGGTGTGAAAAATGTGAACTGAAAATACAGGTTAAATATAGACAGCCCAAAAAAGTTTGCTACTTTAAGAGCTACAAACACACTGAAAATAAGTTGATTACGTAATTTTTTTTACTGGTCAGTCTGGTACTGCCATAGGCAATGACTTTTGGCTGTTTTTCTGTGTCTTCCTGGTACAGGACATCCCCTAGTCTTTCTTTGCAGGCATCAGTTTTTAGGATGAGGGGTCGTCGTTTTTGTGTAATAATGAAATCTTTCTAAAGCTTTCTTTCAGGTTTTGGAAGGCCATCCGGTGTTCATCTTCCCATCTCCAATGGGCTTCCTTCTCCAACAATTGGTTCAGTGGGATCATGAGCTGAGCCATGTTTGGAACGAAATCCCTCAACCAGTTGCACAGACCCAGAAATCTGTGTAGCTGTTTCTTCGTACCGGGTTTCTTGGCTTCCAGGATAGCTCTGATTGACCTTGTTTGGGGGTAATTGCCCTCGGGTGTTCTAGATAATCAATGTTCATCTTCCCGAAGTGGTTCTCAGAAAGCTTGCAGGTCAGTCTGTGCATATCAAGTTGCTCCAACACTCGTAGATGAGTGCAGTGCTCCTCCCACGAGTTAGAGTATACGATAACGTCATCGAGCTATGCGAAGCAGAATTTCCCCAGGTATCCAACAAGTACCTCAGCCGACATTAGTCGCTGGAACATAGCGAGGGTGTTTATCAATCCGTACAGGATCATTTTAAACTGAAGTGTCTTCCCTTCAGTGTTCGTGTAAGCTATGTATCTTCAGGGCAGACGGGATGAACTGCGATTTGCCAATACCCTGATTGCATGTCCAGGGTAGAGAAGATTTTTGCTCTCCCGCAATTTATAGGTCAGTTTGATGGCTGGAGGAGATATAGGGTGAGTAATGTTTTTTAGCTCCTGATAATTTATACAGAAACATAATTTCCATCCTTTTTAGACACTAACAGTTCCAGGGAGTTGTATGGTAAATCGGGCAGTTCCATGATTTCCTACTCTTTCATCATCTGCACCTGGTTCATGATGATGGCTCTCCTCCTGGCTGACCCTTTATACGGGTAGCTGTAAATCAGGCGATCTTGGGTCAGCCAGATCTCATGTTGAATGCTCCGGGTTTGGCGTAAGGTCTTCCCATGGCCGAAGGCATGAGAATAATTGTTAATAATGTTCCTCAATTGCTTGAACTCAGGATTGTCTAGGTGTTGATTAATCGCAGGGATTATAGGGGTAAGACTAGCGTCCCCTTGCGAATGGTCCCAATTTCCGGTCATGCGTTCCTGTCTCCTAGGTATATGCGGTGCTTCTGAAATCAGTAATGCATTGCTGCTGTTGCAGCCATGGTTGCCCCAGTATGACCTCTTTCCCTATGTGTGGGGCTACAAGGAATTCTGCTTGGGTGGTTTTATTGTAAATACTGAGGAGTAAACTGATTACCCCTTCTACATGTAGTATTCTGTCGGGTTGGGCCATTCTGACTTGCTTCACTTCAGGTCACAGACGGGTACGCTGGCTAGCTGTGAGGAGATCACTCCTTATAAAATTTCCAGTAACGGTGGAGTCTAGCAGTGCAGCTGCGGTCCGTTTGTTTACTTCCACCTCTATACGTGGGGCGTCTGGGAGATAAGTTTCATCGATCAGTGTTTGGATGATGAAAACAGACCGGTCTGTTATCGGTGGTGGTTGCCCACTTAACACCCTGGTTCGCTTGTTTCCCATCAATGTTGGTTGGTCCTTACTGGTTGCAGGTCGGGGTGTCGGCGCGTAGTTGTCTCGAGGTTGGTCCTGCATTCACCCTTCGTGGTTCGTCCATCGTCCGGGCAACTTATCAGGGCAGTCTCTATTGAAAAACCTTGTAATGTTCCAGCGCACAGTTATTACCGTATTTTTAATATTGCAGCCCCTCAGTTTTCTAACCTGTTATTCAATTCTGCGATGTTTTTCTCACTTTGCTGTTGTCCCTTCTGTATTGCCAACAGGATGTTAAACATTTCTGTCTGACTACTTGTTTCCTGTAAAGATTCTGGGACATTTCCCTTAGCTACTTTATCTCTTATTCCATCGCTATCTGCTATTTATTCGTGTAGGCTTACCTCACTGTCTGAGTAATGCGCCATTTCTATTCCCGATTAGTTGTTTACTGATCCTATATATAATTCCAAATCAGACTGGATACAATTTCTAATCAAATTCTGTGACATTACCTTTAACCTTATTTATAAAAATTATACAATCCCTAACCTTGACAAACTAAACAGATGAAGTTACTTGTTTTGATGGCTTCACTGATGATTGATAATTTCTTACCGTGTTACTGCTGTTGATGAATGAGGTCGTCTCGTACCTGAACCTTCTGGTACGCAGAGGTATATCTTACCTGAATTCCTGACAGATTCTCTAGTGCTACTCTCCATTTTCTGCTCCTAAATTGTGTTCCATTATCCGATATTACCATCTTGGGCATTCCTACCTCTAGTACATACTTATCAGTAATTTTTTTGGTAACAGCATTAGCAGATGCCTTCCTCAATGTGTATAGTTTTACAAATTTTGAAAAAACATCCAAAACTACCAGTAAATATTCCATACCTTGGTGCCCAGATGGCATTGGACCAAACAAGTCCACTGTCACTACCTCAAAAGGTTCTTAAGCCAACACATGTGCATAGTCCTATAACTCTTAAGGTTAGGTACCTTTGTTTGAGCACACAAGAGGCATTCTTTGATACTCTTAGCTACTCAACGATAAATATTTCTTACGCAACAAAACTATTGAACAAATTTAACTGTTTTTGCAATTCCAAAATGGCCACATTCTACATGTACGTTTACACATACCTCATCTGACAAATTATCAGATATACACAACACCCGTTGCTCTTTCTTCTAATTAGGATTCCATTTTGGATAACAAATAAGTCTGATATTACTTCCCTACAATTTCCTGACTTTATTTCCTCCAAAACTTTCGCATACTTTGCATACCTAACTATTTGCTGGTTCAGTTGACCTACCAATTCCTGGTATGCGATGCCCTAAGAAAATTTCTTTCTCCAAAGATCTATCCTCCTCCTGGCACCCGGATAATGCATCTGCTGCAACTTGTGTTTATCCTGGTACATACTGTATATTCAGTTCATATTCATGTAAGGCCAATATCCACCTAGTTATCCTTCCATGCGACAATCTCCATTACCCGATATGGCACAATGCCTTATGGTCAGTTTGGACTTCCGTCGGTTTACCAAAAATGTATGTTCTAAATTTTGATGTTGCAAAACCCTAACTAAGCAATTCCTTTTCCGTTAACAGTATAATTTAACTCGGCTGTGTTGAGAGCTCTACTAGCAAAAACTATTGGTTTCTGATCATTACCCTCGTACTGGAAAAGTACTTCTCCTACAGTCTTATCAGAAGGATCACAAGCAAAGTAAAACTTCTGGTTTAACTTAGGGTGATGTAAGATAACAGCTGATGCTAACTTTTCTTTCAATTTCTCTAAAGACTACTGTTGCTCTATTCCCCAAACCCATGTTTTCCTTTCTGCATTAATTGTCATAACGGTGAACAAATTTCACTAAAGTTTGCTATGTACCTTCTGAAAAAGTTAAAAAATCCTATTGAACGCTTAAGTTGTTTCCTATTTGAAGCTATTGGGTAGTTTAAAATAGCCTTAATTTTTTCTGGATCAATTTTTATTCCCTGTAGAGTTACCACATTTCTTAAAAAATTAATTTCTTTTTTTAGAATTTCTGACTTATCCAAATTAGTTGTTAATCCCGCTTCATTTAGTTTCTTAAGAACCATTTGTAACTGTAAACAATGTTCTTTAAACTCTCTTGTTGCAATCAGTATATCATCTACATACACAGTTGCAAATTCTAATACTTAAGGTACTAATATCTTTTCTAATCCTCTGATGAAATGACTTACTGAAACATTTAACCCAAATGGTAGGCGTGTAAAACAATACGATGTTCCCTGTACTTTGAAGGCAGTATACTTCCTACTCTCTTCCTTTAAGGGAATTTGCCAATAGGAAGCAACCAGATCTATTTTGGAAAAATATTGACAGGCTTCAAATTTTTGTAATAATTCATCCATGGGTGCAGGTGCCTCCCTGTCTGGTACTATTATAGTATTTAATTTTCTTGCATCTAAGCAAAGCCTTACCTTCCCATCTTTTTTCTTGACTACAACTAACGGGTTCAAATACTCTGAAGGATGTCTTTCGATTATTTGACACTTTACCATTGTCTGTATTTCTTTGTTTACTGCAAGTTAAACCGCATATGGTATTGGGTATGGCTTAATTGCAAAAGGTTTGTGTTCTTTTATTATTAACTCACATTCATACCTTTTGTTTAATCCTGGGAAATTTGAAAAAACCTTTCTTTCCGATTCTAGAACATGATTGATTGTTTTTGCCATATCTGAGGTAATTCCCCTACCTGCTTTAATATACTGAATCTTATTTTTGATAGTGTCATCTCTTTTTTCTTATATTATCAACATATGACAGCCATATAAAATTTGGTTATTTCCTTTTACATATTTTCCTTCAAGTAGCCTTAACTGTAATGGTTTTGTACCCCCCTGTTCTTCACAAAATGGAATTACTGTTTCACCCCCCATTAGTTGTATTGTTTTATTTGTGTAGTTGATAATAGCTTGATATTGTCTTAACCAATCAGATCCTATTACTGCCTCAATACTAAGTCCCTTTACCACCAAAAAACTTATCCAAAAACACTGTTGTCCAAATGTTATTTCTATCATTACTTGTCTTTTCATATCCTTATTTCTCACCCCTGTTGCTCCCACTGTAGTTACATTTGAAACTGCAATACTAGGTAAATCTGAATTAATGATTTCTTTAATAGTGTTTTCACATTGTTCTGACATAGCAGTGACTTCACTTCCAGAATCAACTAATATGGGTAACAATATCTGCCCTTTCCCTACTACTGTCCCTATTTCACTGGACATCCATTATTTTGACCATTATCATTTTTTTTGTTCCCATTCTGTTCCTATTAATTTTTAATTCTGAACCTGATTTAATGAAATCTTGAGTAGATGAAACAGCAATTTGTGTTAGAGGTAGGCTCTGGGCAGTGGCCCTCCCCTCCAATTTGTTTAAATGTGGTTCTGAAGGTGATGGTTGGGGACTGACATTGGAATCTCTTTGCTCCAGAGTTTCACCTTCCCTTTGACCTGATTTAGTACCTCTGTAGTTACTATTATTTCATCAATTTCGTCCTATGTATCTGTTTCTGACTTCCGTATATTAATTACCTTGGTACTTCCCATTACCCCAGTGAAGATAATTATTCCCACCTGGCTTATATTTGTTTTCCTAGGCTCCTATCTCCTGTGCAGATGTTTCCTGTCCCCGTTTATTATTCCTATCCTGCTGATTCTGTTTGTGCTCGTCATTCCTGTAACCATATCTAACTTCCCATTCATCTCGCCTATCAAAAGCCTCCAGAAGGGCCACAACTTCATCTATCCTAGTTGTAAGAGATCCTATAATGCCATCCTGTACCCTCGCAGGGAAATGGTGCACTATATGGGTTAGAAACCTTTCCTCTGCTATTGGAAAATCCAGAAATTTGGCCTGCAGGTAAAGTTTTTGCAAATACTTGGCCAAGGGGCCACCCCACAGTGAGTACCGTCCTGCAAATAAATTTTGGAAGAATTCATTCTGCTGCAATGTGCTCCAATATTTTTGCAAAGAAGCTTCTCGAACATCTGCATATTTGTGCCACAATTGTTCCCGATTAGTAGCCCATTGCTTGGTTGTACCATCTAAACGAGAGTCAAACAAATTTAGTTTATTTTCCTCAGAACATGCCAGCTGCTTTATAGCCCTATCACATTTTTTAATTAACTGTTTTGCATGCACACCTCTCTCATTACCATAAAATTTAGGAACCATCTTTTCAAAAGTATTTACATCCTGGACAACGAGACCACCATTCCTACATTCTAATACTCGTCTGTCGCCTTGTCCCGAATTGTATATTGGTAAAATTTCTTCAGCTATCTGTGCTTTGATTGTCTCTACCCTTTCTTCCAATATTTAAAATTCCTTTTATAGTTTTCCCTGAAATTCTTTCATCTCCTGTTGTGTTACAGTTGTTTCCTTTACTTGTCTGTTATCATTTTCTAATCTGGCGATTAGACTACCTATTTCTTTTACCCGCGCTTGCGAGTACCCGTCCAAGGTTTTTACAACTTGTGGCTACCCCCCACCCCTTTTTTTTTTTTTTTTTTTTNGCTCTTCCTACGTAATTGAAACTGCGTTTTCCGTTTATCTGCGCCATCAAGATAAAGATAAGCGAACTTCTCGTACAAAACTTGTCGACGCAGTTTGGAAAAGCTTCTAATATAATGCTGACGCTTAACAAAAACTAAAATTTAGAAAACTGCAAACGTATGTCTGATAACGATAAACGAACCATCACAGGTCTAATTTTTAATCTCGGTAAAAAATACATGAAGCTTGGCTTAGCGAAAGAAAATGAACCACGTGTCCTGAAAATTAATAATACTGAGTCATTACAACCTCCCTAGGCAAAACCAACAGTGGGGGAACGTTGGTGGGGGTTAGTGAGCGAGTCACTACAATCTTCCACCTACTTCACTCCTTTACCTTAATGGATTTGGGCTGGTCCATAGCAGCCTGTGCCTTGTTGTTCCTTTCAATTTCACGCACTCGTTCTACCAACTCTTCTACAGACTGCGGGCAGGGTATTTGGAGTAGGTTTCATACATTAGGTAAAGCATGCAGGTTATAGTCCTCATTCTACTTACCTCAGTACTCTCTGAGAAAATGCATTGGTACATTTGTACCATCTTTCGTATAAAAATCTCGGCCTCTTTGTCAAATGCTTGGCAGTGACTGTGGAACTCCGTGGTCTGACGAGCTAGCACCTCCTCTCCGGAGAACTGAGTGGATAACTGGCTGCACAACTGTGCCCATTTGGTGATAAATTCTCCGTAATGGCCCCACCACTCTAGTGCTTTCCTAGATAATTGCTTCCTGGCTTTCGGTACCCATTGTTTGGCCGGAATCCCATGAGCCCGGAATTCGCGTTCGCTCTCTTGGGTGAAGGTAACAGGGTCCACTTGTGACCTACCCACAAATTCTGGCAGTTAGGGACCGTTTGTGATACTTACGGATACAATGCTATGGGTCCTTGGGTTGTCTGGTCAATATTCCGCGACCCTGCGACACACCTTACACCTGTATTCTAACCCAGCCCTAGTGATTCTCTCATCAGCCCACCCTATACACCCTTGGTGAAATGTCTGCGTAGACGTGATGTACTTGACTCTGTTTATTCAGCGACGGGGGCAGCTGACTTAGTCGCAGTGGGTGGCTTGTTAAAAACTGCATTGTTCACATCTGTATTCTAACCCGTCCGTATAGCTCGGTTGGTCATTCCACCCTAGACATAAATAGTGCAATTGACCTTGGCAGTCTGCACACTGTATTAGATGTTGCCCTTCTTCGGTACAGGATGTTATCTGTCACCTTTTGTTTTGGGGGCTCTCTGGTTCCACGCCATTGCGGAGCTTCCGCTGTGGTTGGCTCCAGTCTCTTAAGCTTCAGACATCTTAATCTGCATTGGAATGGACATCATGGGGTGTTTATTGGACTCCCCGAAGTCTGATGAATGTCACTAGGTTTCTCCTGGCCTCTCTTAATCTCAGTGTTGCACTGACTAAGTTCCATCGAATTAACCTTGATAAAATGGATGGTGGCCCCACATTGGGTACCACAAAAAACCACTATTGACGTGTGATGGCTGTAGTAGAGGAGCGCGTCAACATTCCTGGACTTAAGTGTGTTCAGTCAGGTAACACATGGCTCGTGTGTGATTCTAGCAGGGTGGGGTCTGCATGGCACGAAGTAGGGCTTTGCGAGGTTAGGTCTCCGGGTGGTTGGGGTAAGGATGATCGCGGGCTTATCTCTGGAACTTTTCACCTGGGGCAATCCCGAGCTCTGGTCCTGCGGTGATGGTACGGGACCTGGTGATAACACAGAGAGGTGCGGTTCAATCCTGGTAGAGTCCCGCGGTGGACGTGGTGTCTGGTAGGTTGTTTTGTCGCTGGCGGTCGTTGGAGTCACTGATACTGGAAGTGCTGGGCTGTTGGACGGCTTCTTCTTGACTCCCAGGGGCAGAGGTAATCCTAGCCAAAGGTAGCTGACCCTGGGGTGGGCAGCTCCAGGGGTTCTAATGAGGGGGCGAAAGAGGTTGGCAGGGAGGACTGCAAAGTGAGGCTTCGGCAGTTGGTGGGTGTCTTGAGCTTGTTCCTGTGGGGTCAGGCAGCTGAAGGCTGGTGTAGGTGGATTACCTTGGCAGTGATGATTAGCAAGGACGGCAGCTGTCCTATCGTTCCACCGGATTCCTCGTTTGCGGGTGAACGGCATAAACGGGAAGGGTGCTATAGTTCACCCCTCACTGAAGCGGCAGGCAACAGGTCCCTAGCTAATATTGTGCCCAGAGATGCTTAGTTCATTCCTCGTCAGGCCTGGCACCCCTTCTGGTGGGTCTATACACTCTGGAAGGAGTGGGTTAGCTGACTTGGGTGGCCTAGATGCTTCGTCGTGTATCTTTCTAGTAGGGCTCTCTACCGTGCTGTGCACACTAGATGTTGCTGGCCTTTGTCCACAGTGTGTGTAGCCTGAGAATGTGAATTGTCTTTGAAGTACGTGCAGTCCTATTTGGGGATGGCCCGCAGTCCTATTCTGGAGTCTGAAATAATGTAATAAAACACCGCTGTCCCCTGCTGCTCCCTTGTGGGATGACACTTACAAGTATGGGTGTGGTACACAGTTCTCTCTAGACAAGGATAAATGGTGGTTAGATTGAATTACGTATTTTATTCCGTCCAGAATAATACATGGTGACCCATACTATCGCCTACTTCTTATCACACACTAGGTAACCTACGGAAAATGTTATTAGGGCAAGACAGTTGAAGGGGCCTGTCTGATTGAAAAGCAAAAACTTGAAGAGCAATGAAAGCAACAACTAGGCAGCCGTGTAAACAACTGAACCCTGAATTCTGTAAGTCCTGAAGGCTGAAGGAACTCGGTGCTCCACTTGTAGTATAGGTGTAGGGGGTTGTGAAGCTAGATGACAAATGTCCAGGGGGGGATGCAAGGAGACTCCGGGGCTGCAACGGGTGTTGAAGACATCTGTGTTATTTGCCGGTAGAGCACTTGAGGTTCTCTTGGAAGATCCTCGAGAGGACGGCTGATAGTAGAGAGTTTTACCACAACTTTATTTTTAACTAGACAGCGTAATGAGCATCACCCTCACCACACCTGAAAGGCTGCGCCTACTTGCTCCTCAGTCACGAGGTGACCCTGACACATACCACCATATTTCCTTGTGACTCAAAATTAGTCATGTCGCAGCCTCGTGTAAGAATAATTATACTGGCTACAAATGCAAGCTAATACGATGTCTGTTATTACAATTTGAAATAATAAAATTACATTGTTTTTGCCCATAATTATTTTGTGCAACCTAATAATATATAAATATTGTTTTTTTTTTTTCAGTACATTCAATTATGTTACTGTAACAGTCAGCTGTGTGAACCATTATTAATTAACACTTGAATTGTTCATAAGTATTTAGGTTTCTTTAATTATAGTAATTAAATATTATATAAAAAAATTATGTTTACAGCAAGTTACTTTAATAAAACTGCAAGAAAACATTAGTTCCATTACTATAAATATCAATTTAAATATTTTCAACGTGTATATTTTCTTACACGAGATAATTCACAATGAATATAATGTAATGTATTTAATTGTGAACTATTATAGTAATTTAAAGAGAGGGGAGAGAGGTCGCCTCCTTACAAACTTGAAAATAATAGCACTCTGTAAAACGCACTGCACGATATTAATAAATATTTTTGGTGACAAGATGGTACACAGAGTTTTCACTTCTTGGGTATTATTTTATTCGTAAATATTTATATATAGGTGTAAATAATTTTTTTATATAAAAATGATTGTAATTTTACACGGGAAGGAAATGCACTTTGACATGTAATTTCTCAATTTTTTAGGGGGTTAAAATTGATTAGATTAGATTTTTACCAGGGTAGCAATTTTACAAAGTCATTCTCGTAAGGAGTTTACTGTATGTTCTGAGATGCAGTACCAAAAACACATACAGAGTGATTCACAAGGAGTTACCGCCACTCATAGGGCCTATTCCTGACATCATTTGGAGTAAAATATGTCACATAAATGGGGGTCGTATTCCCAATATTTACAGAGTTATTCAAAACATTTTAAAATGATGAATAAAATAATAATCCTTTCAGAAGTAAATACAGTGATGTATTATAGGACTGTATTGTTTACAGTTGAGCATCATAATTGCATCTAACAAGCTTACAAAAGATGTTCAAAAGTGTTTCCGTCTACTTCCATACACTTGGCCGCACGCTTATGAACCACACGTGTTGCTCTACATAGTTGTACATGGCTGTCTTTGATGTCTGTAGCAGCATGCATGATACGCGCAAGTAGTTCCTCATGTTTTTGTGCAGTCCTTTGATAAACAATATCCTTCATCCATCCCCATATGCAATAATCTAGTGGTGATAAGAGCTGGCGATCGAGGAGGCCTGCGGTGAAAACCGCCTCATCCTATCCATCTTTCAGGGAAATGCTGGTAGATCATATGATGTCTCACTGCTAATGGAATATCCTCAAATAACTGCGGCAGTGTTTCTTGCAAAAATTGCAGTTACACCACACCAGTCAAGCATCCTGAGGAAGTGAATGGCCTAATCAGCTGATCATGTAGGACTTCACACCACACATTGATGCTGAAACTGTGTTGAAAACTCCTTTCCACTGTAGGGTGGGTATACTGATTGTCGAATTACTCTGTAAATATTGGGAATAGGACCCACGTTCATATGACATATTTTGCTCCAAATGATGTAAGGAATAAGTCCAGTGAGTGGCGGTAACTCCTCATGAATCTTCCTGTATATATGGGTTCCAATTTATAGATTCTCATTTTTATGTACAAAGTACTCCATGTCAATACTATTCATCTACATTGCCACACAAGGATGTATGGCATTGCAAGTTGACAGTGAGAATCAATTGTTTGCAGTGTATACATTGATATACTGAAAGAGACTGTGCAGTTCGCATGATTTCTTACATGTCGTATTGGAAACAAAACCTGGTTTAGGTTGGAAATAGTTCCAGAATGAATACATTTAGGTAAAGCTTGCGTGTCAACATTTAATTAATCCCATTTTGGAACACACGAGGTAAAATATTATTAGTTGAATTGATTGAACACTGACATAATTTTTTGCTTTTTGGGGGTCAGAGCAATCAGAATAAGTACAATTTAATCTTACAAGCATGTAGATCTTACAAGTCAATTCACGGGATCCTTTTAACTGTTTTTATCAAATATAAAATGTAATTTTTCCACTAAATTTTTGCAAAAGTGGCCTGTGTAAAATTTTAATGCAATTTTTTTGCAAATTGGGGTGGACTTGGATCAGAATTGATCCAAAATCAATTATCAACTCCTTCAATGTAGCAACCATTTCCCTGGTAACCTTGAGAGGTCATAATTTTGAGATCTGACTGTATGTACAAGTTTGTAGTTAAGTTACAATACAGCACTTCATTGAACTCCCAATATATTTCAAGATTGTCCAAGTTATAATTTGTCCTTGATACCAAGGGGTGATACGGGTGGACAGGCTAATTAGTCAACAGACAGAAACTGTACTGCTCTACTGTTTGCACATGCAGGAGACATGGCAACACAGCGAGTGAAGTATGGTAACACAAGGTGATAGCTATCTACAATATTGTGTTTCAGCTAGATTAACACCTACCCATTTATATATTTATCTTTGAAGATTAATGGCAATGGTGAGTTCCTNGCTTGCACATGCAGGAGACATGGCAACACAGCGAGTGAAGTATGGTAACACAAGGTGATAGCTATCTACAATATTGTGTTTCAGCTAGATTAACACCTACCCATTTATATATTTATCTTTGNTTTGTCCTTGATACCAAGGGGTGATACGGGTGGACAGGCTAATTAGTCAACAGACAGAAACTGTACTGCTCTACTGTTTGCACATGCAGGAGACATGGCAACACAGCGAGTGAAGTATGGCAACACAAGGTGATAGCTATCTACAATATTGTGTTTCAGCTAGATTAACACCTACCCATTTATATATTTATCTTTGAAGATTAATGGCAATGGTGAGTTCCTGTTATGTTGGTATGATTTGACTGTGTCCATTGCTGATCATGAGACTAAATAAAATAAAAATTGCACACTCAGCAAACTCAGCAAGACAAAAAATGAAAAAAAAAAACCTTTTACAACACCACAGACAGATAATTAGGAAAAGCTGTTTCCTTGTCAATAGAAAACAAATATATGTAACGACAAAAATATGGATGAACAATTGTTATTACAAAGCAGGACAGACAACAAAACAAACCAGCAAACCAAAAGAAAAGACAACACGATGACAAAACAAAAACACGACACAGGTGAACAAACCATGCAAAAAAAATACCAGTGGACTCAGTTTATCAATAAAAACTAAAACACACACACAAGTTTGTAAGTTCTGCCAGGTGCTGTGCCCTAAGCCTGTGTATTTTCAGGCAAAGAATGTGAAAATAGGCTCATCTCATCAGCATTGTAAGCTGTCCTTAAGTCAATATTTCATTTTCGACTATAGTTTGAAGTCATTTCCTGAAAGGCTTAACACTGGTGATATTGGCATGCAATGCTTTCTCAAACAAAATTTTATTTACGATGCCATGCCTCTGTTAGAAACGCCAGAACCACCCATTGCTTGCTTTGTACTTATGTTCGTGTGTTAAGCCAATTTTTCAGCTGCAGCCTGCAGCTCTACACCACACACTGCAACCCCATTTTACTTTTGCTGGACATACATTTGTGTATGGCCTCCTCCATGTTTGTGTCACTGGTCAATTAACTTTACATGTTTTCTGCAGATGGTTTATTCAGTTTCACATTGCAAAACAAAATATGCTTTTAAATTTTTTTTTTTATGTTGTAGACAGTAGACAATTTGTTTCCCAATCCAAATTCTACGCACAGACTAGCCACAAAAACCAAAAGCATTAGACTTGATCATCATGATCAATTTTAACTTTTGCACAATACTTAGATATACATTTTCACTCAGCCACTATTACAAGTGGGATGCGACAATGTAAATATCCCTTTCACCAATATGGCACTGAAATATTTATTTCTCTAGCACGTTCTGAAATGGACTGGTGAAGGGGAACAAGGGGAAAAACAGTGGAGGCAGATGCTCTACATTGTAATATCTCCTCTCACACTGCTTGCCTACAACATCTAACAGCACATGACACATCAGATATTTTATGCCGGTATTAAATTTAAGTTTAGTAGATTTTAACTAAGTGCCATACATAATGCAATACTGTTAAAAAATGTACCTACTTAACATTCTAATAAGTTAGTTACAAATTTCATGACCACTGTAGGCAAAATTCTGCTGTTCTCTTGCAAAAAAAAATTTATAAATATATGTATTTTTTGTTAAAGTTGTCAGAATGATTCGAAGTCCGGGATATTAAAGTCAAAAATGTTCAGTCTCTCCCCCATCCCACATTTTAGTACAACATACACAAACATGTGAATATTCTTTTATTAGTGAAACATTCCTTATCATGAAATTGATTTTAGTATATGGACACCATATTTATCCATCAGTTGAAAATAAAATAAGTATAGATTTGTTGTAAAAGTGTTTATGCTTTAAAAAAAAAATGTTGTGGGTAAGATAGATGAAAGTCTACAAAGTTGAATGGTGCAGCTACTTTTTGTATGATTTCCAAATTGAAATAACTGTTGATTTTTGTAAATTTAAAGCAAAAAATTCCCAAATTCTTAGAATTATTAAAAAAATTTAGCGAAAACATATAGACCAAGGACAACATATTTAAAATGCTATTTTATTGAAATCAACATTTTCGTTGGCAGAGACATGGAAAACGTCTAGTAAAGAAATTAACTTTCCACAGTGTTCACAACAGCATTTTGAAATCGCATCTGGTGGCACAGAGCACTGCCAGAGGCAGTCCAAGCTTGCATAACGCACCAGAACATACCTAGATTCTTGAATTGGCTAGAAGCAAGGAAGGATGCATGTGCATTTTTCAAGGTCAGCCGAGGGAATGAGACAAGGTGGTTATGTTAAATCCTCTCATCATTTCCTAGATCATAACTATAACTTAACCAACACAGGCTATAAAGTGTTAAAAATAAGCCTAAGAAAATTTCTTTCTGTAGTGTATTCTTGTATTGGGCTGTTGTATGCAGGACTTAATTACAATACGCTGTTTTAATTTCAGGAAATATAAATAGTTTACTATTTTTTCATGGCGCCATCTAATTGATCATCCATCTTTGGAGTTTGTGAAATTGCAGAAGGTTGAAACCAGGGTTTGGAAAGTTTGTCATAGGAAGGAACCCATTGCAGTTCAAGTTCCTCTAGTGTCAAAAGGAACTAGGTTCCGGTTCAATTTCCTATTTCAAAAAAGGAACCAGTTCCAGTTCAAGTTCTTAGAAAGGAACTTAAAAATTTCCTTAAAGACTTTCCACTTGCACTTTCTATTTATATTTTTGTCATATTCAATGCTGAATTGGATTTCAAACAGTGCCTACAGTAGGCCCAATATTAGTGCTTACAACCTAATATAATCTGTTCATTATTACTGTACTCACTCTGGAACTAAATTTGTTAACAGTTTTACATAAATATTTTTTTTTATTATAACTACACAGTTAAAATATTGTTCATACTATTTCAGACCTTATGGAGGGCACTAAGCAAGCCCATTCAGTATAAGTAATAGAATCAATCAGGGTTGTAGTCCTAAATTTTACAGTGCCGGAACTATTCATATTTTGGCTTTTATAATATAAAAGAAATTTTCTTTGCGTGACAGATTGTAAATGAATCATTTGTTCAGAAATAATAACATAATGGGTACCATTTTGACTAACAATAAAACATGGTGCATTCTGATAAGTAACGCGGTCTACAAAGGCACAATGGATCACAAAACAAAACTAAAAACTAAAACTGAACTAGAAGTGTGAAACACTGATCATTTTGTAGTACTGTAATGGTAATAATTTTCATCTTGTAAATATTTTTTCCCAGCGCATGAATTTTGCTTAATCAATTGCCAGTGTTACTATCTAATTTTTTTTATGATGTGAAAATAATTGATGGAAGTAAAACCTTGTAGGTCAAAATTCTTTGTCATTTACTACGGCAAAACATGTCTGAAATGTATCAGGGAAAAATTATACCAATTTTTCTCATGCGTAAAATATTATGTAAAATGGAGCATAATGTACATCTAATAAGCAACTTAATACTTTTAATATCAAGCCTTCCAATAATGTCTTTAAATTTGACAAGCTAATTTTTTTCATCTCTGTTATTTCAATTTTATAAGACCGTTATTTCTTATTAGTACATTGCAAAAACATAAAAATTGAAACCTTGACAGCTTATTTTGCAAAAACTAAGCATAAAAAAGATGCATTGTAGTACAATACTGACATTTAAGCCATAATTTGAGTACCCACTGTTTCATTTAAATATAAAATTGTTTCCAATATCCTTAAGTCAAGAGTAAAAAATCAATCCCAGTCTAGACACCCAACGATACGACACGTGCAATGTATTTAATTCATTGTAAAAATAAAATTAATGAAACAGATTCTGATACTGTTACTGGATGACTTTTATTTTTTTATTACAGCAATTTTTATTGTAGTATCAGTAGCATTAATTTATTTGTGAGGAGGGGGTGAAATGAACATTTCTTTTTTTTCCACTTAAGAATTTTTTTTACACCCCAGCTCATAGTAGTCAAATCAACATTTTTTTTGTTTTACTAGAAATAAAGTTTTGTGATTTCTGTTTGAGTTTTCACAGTTCATATTGTGATAATGATGTTTTGTTGCCAGCACTGTGTTTTTGTGTTACAGAAGAGTGGTGGAGTGTCTGTAGATAGTGGGATGGACAGCATGAGTTCTCCTCGCTCCTTATCAGATGGGCATCAGTCACACACCAAATCCAGGTAACCTTTATGGTCATTGAAACTTTCGGAATAGACTGTCAGAAGTTTATTTTTATCTTCAGTAAAACTTCTGTCCTAAGAGTGATAAAACATTTAAACATTATTTAAATAAGCATTTATATCGCAGAAGATGTTCAGTAAATAGCAAATGTGTAAACACCTAAAAAAAAAGTACGATTACAACTGGCACTTGTAGCAAAGTGATACCTTTAATTTTGCAGATACATTCTGCTAGCATTGATGAAACTTCATAAAAATGTGTCAATCAAGTAATAAATAGAGCCTTATTTTTTTGCACACGTAAAATAAAACAATATTGAGCAATGACATTGCCGAAACGTGAAAAATAATTTACCCACAAAATTACACAACAAAAACAATAAAATATATGTTAGATGTACGTGCGCGTTCTCATTTAACTGTATCATAGCCAGATGATATGTGCTTCAAACTCACTTTTAAGACGGACATATATTAAAATTGGAAAAATTATGTTGTTTTTAAAAATACACAATGTCTGGTCATTTTTCTCTTATTCCTTGTATACATTTCACATAGCTTGAGAAGAAAACAGTTCGCCAACATGTTGTGAAGAAGTGTAAATATTTTTTCCCCACGTATTGTTTATAATGCATTTTGAATAGGGGGAAAATAATTTTTCATTGTTTTACTGTAAAACTCATTGTAATATGGGAGATGCAAAGTAACACTAGGAGCAGCGCCATTACATCTACCAGACTGCTGGAATGGTGATAAATATGTGTTTACGTACTTGCTCCGAGACATTTTCCATGTGTTAGACAATAGAAAATGCATTGTTAATTTTGTTTCCAGTAGAGATGAAACAATATAATTTTTTCTCAATACGCGATACTCTATATTAAGTTGACAAAGTATTGAAGATACTTGACACTCTTGACAATAATAATAAAGTTCCACTGATATTAAGTACGATGAAAACTGATCATGATTCAATACCAAACTAAAACTTGCATAAAAAATATATTATCCACATGCTTACACTGATAACATAATGTTTATGAGTACTATTCCATCATAATAATAGAAGTGTTAGAGTATTGTAATCATTTGCTTACATTTACTGATGGCAAGCCCAAAAAACAAACTTCACTTTATTGAAACTTTGCGTTTCAACACTAATATTATGTGACAATGCTAAGTGTGGTTTGCGTGTGTCCCTCCGCCCCTCCAAATTTGTGGTTTTGTGTGATTTACCACCTTGGGAAAAACAAATTTTTACAAATACTGAAAATTGCTCACCCTTGATCGGCACTGTCCACTTTAAAATATTGCCACACTTCACTTATTGTATAACTAGCATATACATTCTTTGACAAAATTATCACGTTATCATGAACTTTTTAGAATTTATGTGCATAGCAAAAACTGTGTGATGCAGCCAACAGTAAACGTGCCAATGTTTGTTTGGTTTATAAACATTACTTGTTACCAGGGATGGGGAATATTTCACGGAACGGTTCCGGAGAGAGGAATTGGTACTAGAGTTCTGAGCAAGCCAATGAAATGAATGGTTCTGTTAGAACGCCACACTATTCCGCCTCTTCCGTACAGAAAATATACAAAATTTGTTTATATTTTTTGGGTTTAATTTCTAATTAGTAAAAAATTAAAAACCATAACTTTAAATTTGCATACCACGAGTATTATTTAAGTACACTGGGTTGCTGCAACATAGAGTTATTTCCTGTGTTTCAATACCTTATTTTTATCAGAACAATAGTTATATTACAGACTTGCGAAATGGGGACGGTACCAGCTCTGTGCTGTTGCCGAAAAGGCATTTTGAGGCCAGCAGAGATGTAAAGATTCCGACGATTGGATGGAATTACTCACAGTCTTGGAACGGTTCAGTCTCGGAGCTGTTGTAAACTCACAAACGGTTCCGGCGATGGAATCAATCTCCATCTCTACCTGTTGCAAACGGTTCCGGCGAAGGAACAGCTCCGGAGACAGAATCAATCTCTACCTCAAACTGTTGTGAACTTACAAACGGTTCCGGCAAATAACTGTCCCAGGGACAGAATCAGTCTCAGTCTCTACTGTTGTGAACTCACAAACGGTTTCAGCGAATGAACTGAACCGCATTCAGTATGGGAACCATTGTAAACTGTTGAAAACACATTAAATATATTACGAAACCCACAGTGGAACAGAAATGTGAATAATTGTGCAATAAATAGAAGTTATCGCCACACGAACACCAAAACAGGAGTATATTTAAGTTCAAAATGTTTCGCTCAGACTTACCAGTAAGTATAAAATATGCTAGAATACATGTTATAGTTTTTTTCCTTTAAATAAAACTCTCTCTTGCAGTATGATCTACCTTAGTTTCTGTGGACATAATTCTGTTGTGCGTTGTAAGTTGAGTGATAGAAAATATTACCACCTTAAAGAGTAAATGCAGACTAATTACAGTGTAAAGAAATGAAAAAAAAATGTATTAATCCTCAGTTTTCTGCAATAATTTCAACCGTGAGAAAATTTCACAAGTATGAATGAGATTTCTGTCACTATAAATTTTCTTACATACAATGAAGTAGGTCGTTGTTGCGATTGCATCACAGCAGTAATTCAATATTCATTTAATTGGAAAGTGTACGTGTAATGTATATGTCCGTCCCTAATTACTAAAACCACAATTACGTTCAGAATACCAGGATGGCCACGCTTCGGGAAAACTGGGAAAAGATAGGGAATTTTCTTGGTCATTGGGGAAAAGTTAGGGAATTTCCCAAAAATAGAGGAAATTTTTGAGTCAGTAATAGTTTAATTTTACATATGCATTATTATGTTTGCACTTTTGCTTACGAGTTACGGGTTACGTTTCCTATCATTTCTTTGTTTTCTCTATGCAGCCTTCAATACTAACCTTTTATTTACTGTGAAATTTTACTGCTAAATCGGTGTTTACTGGCGATGGAAACTTCACCAATTTAGTTAACTGTGATTCTGGCTGCTGTGCCTTCATTAACTATATAGGCGTATACCCTGTGCTGTCGTGGTGCACGTTATTCAAAAGGTGCTCAATATCTGCTACCTTTCCTACCCATGAGCTATGATTCTCGTGGCAGAAAACTCTAAACAGCTTCCCCAACTTCCTCCTCACTCTCTTAGTGGGGTTTGCTGAAGGATGGTACTCCGAGGTATATCCTTCCTGTATTCCTAACAGATTCTCTAGTGCTACTCTCCATTTTCTACTCCTAAACTGTGTTCCATTATCCGTTATTACCTTTTTGGGCATTCCGACCTCTATATCATGCTTATCAGTAATTCTTTTGGTAACAGCGTTAGCCGAAACTTGCCTCAATGGGTACAGTTTTACAAATTTTGAAAAAACATCCAAAACTACTAATAAATATTTCATACTTTGGTGCCCAGTAGGCATTGGACCTAACAAGTTCACTGTCACTACCTCAAAAGGTTCTTTAGCTAAGACTTGTTGCATAGTCNCGACCTCTATAACATGCTTATCAGTAATTCTTTTGGTAACAGCGTTAGCCGAAACTTGCCTCAATGGGTACAGTTTTACAAATTTTGAAAAAACATCCAAAACTACTAATAAATATTTCATACTTTGGTGCCCAGTAGGCATTGGACCTAACAAGTTCACTGTCACTACCTCAAAAGGTTCTTTAGCTAAGACTTGTTGCATAGTCCCATAACTCTTAAGGTTTGGCACCTTTGTTTGAGTACACAAGAGGCATTTTTTGATACTCTTAGCTACTCGACGATAAATATTTCTTATCCAACAAAACTATTGAACAAATTTAACTGTTTTTGCAATTCCAAAATGGCCACATTCTACATGTGTCTTTACACATCTCATCTGACAAATTATCAGGAATACACAACACCCATTGCTCTTCCCCTATTTCTTTTCTTCTAAATAGGATTCCATTTTGGATTAAAAATAAGTCTGATATTACTTTACTACAATTTCCTGACTTTATTTCCTCCAAAACTTTTGCATATTTTGCAACTCTAACTATTTCCTTCTTCAATTGACCTANCCTAGCTACTCGACGATAAATATTTCTTATCCAACAAAACTATTGAACAAATTTAACTGTTTTTGCAATTCCAAAATGGCCACATTCTACATGTGCCTTTACACATCTCATCTGACAAATTATCGGGAATACACAACACCCATTGCTCTTCCCCTATTTCTTTTCTTCTAAATAGGATTCCATTTTGGATTAAAAATAAGTCTGATATTACTTTACTACAATTTCCTGACTTTATTTCCTCCAAAACTTTTGCATATTTTGCAACTCTAACTATTTCCTTCTTCAATTGACCTACCAATCCCTGGTATAATGATACTTGTTTTTTAGATGCCCTAAGAAAAAACTCTTTTTCCAAAGTTCTATCCTCCTCCTGGCATCTGGATACTACTTGAGTTTTTCCTGGTACATACTGTATATTCAGATCATATTCCTGTAATGCCAAAATCCACCTATTTATCCTTCCATGCAACAACTTCCATTACCCTTTAGGGCACAATGCTTTATGGTCAGTTTGAACTTCGGTCGGTTTACCAAAAATGTATGTTCTAAATTTTGATGCCACAAAAACCAAACTAAGCAATTCCTTTTCCGTTAACAGTATAGTTTAACTCAGCTGTGTTGAGAGCTCTACTAGCAAAAACTATTGGTTTCTGTTCATTACCCTCGTACTGGAAAAGTACTACTCCTACGGTCTTATCAGAAGGATCACCAGCAACGTAAAACTTCTGGTTTAACTTAAGGTGATGTAAGATAACAGCTGATGCTAACTTTTCTTTCAATTTCTCCAAAGCCTGCTGTTGCTCTATTCCCCAAACCCATGTTTTCCTTTCTGCATTAATTCTCATAACGGTGAACAAATTTCACTAAAGTTNCAAAAACCAAACTAAGCCATTCCTTTTCCGTTAACAGTATAGTTTAACTCAGCTGTGTTGAGAGCTCTACTAGCAAAAACTATTGGTTTCTGTTCATTACCCTCGTACTGGAAAAGTACTACTCCTACGGTCTTATCAGAAGGATCACCAGCAACGTAAAACTTCTGGTTTAACTTAGGGTGATGTAAGATAACAGCTGATGCTAACTTTTCTTTCAATTTCTCCAAAGCCTGCTGTTGCTCTATTCCCCAAACCCATGCTTCCCTTCCTGTGTTANTTTCACTAAAGTTGGCTATGTAGCTTCTGAAAAAGTTAAAAAATCCTATGGAACGCTTAAGTTGTTTCCTATTTGAAGCTATTGGGTAATTTAAAATAGCCTTCGTTTTTTCTGGATCAATTTTTATTCCCTGTGGAGTTCACATTTCTTAAAAAATGAATTTCTTTCTTTAGAATTTCCGACTTATCCAAATTAGTTGTTAATCCCTCTTCATTTAGTTTCTTAAGAACCATTTGTAACTGTAAACAATGTTCTTTAAACTCTCTTGTTGCAATCAGTATATCATCTACATACACAGTTGCAAATTGTAATTCTTCAGGTCCTAATACCTTTTCTAATCCTCTAATGAAATGACTTACTGAAACATTTAACCCAAATGGTAGGCTTGTAAAACAATACGATGTTCCTTGTACTTTGAAGGCAGTATACTTCCTACTCTCTTCTTTTAAGGGAATTTGCCAATAGGAAGCAACCAGGTCTATTTTAGAAAAAATATTGACAGCCTTCAAATTTTTGTAATAATTCATCCATGGGTGCAGGTGCTTCCCTGTCTGGTACTACATTAGTATTTAATTTTCTTGCATCTAAGCAAAGCCTCACATTCCCATTTTTTTTTCCTGACTACAACTAAAGGGTTTGAATACTCTGAAGTATGTCTTTCAATTATTTGACACTTTACCATTGTCTGTATTTCTTTGTTTACTGCAAGTTAAACCGCATATGGTACTGGGTATGGCTTAATTGCAAAAGGTTTGTGTTCTTTTACTACTAACTCACATTCATACCTTTTGTTTAATTCTGGAAACTTTGAAAAAACCTTTCTTTCCTATTCTAGAACATTATTGATTGTGTTTGCCATGTCTGTAGTAATTCCCCTACCTGCTTTAATATACTAAAACTTATTATTGATAGTGTCATCTCTTTTTTCTTATATTATCAACATATGACAGCCATATAAAATTTGGTTATTTCCTTGTCCATACTTTCTTTCAAGTATCCTTAACTGTAATGGTTTTGTACCCCCCTGTTCTTCACAAAATGGAATTACTGTTTCACCCCCCATTAGTTGTATTGTTTTATTTGCATAGTTGATAATAGCTTGATATTGTCTCAACCAATCTGACCCTATTACTGCCTCAATACTCAGTCCCTTTACCACCAAAAAACTTATCCAAAAACACAGTTGACCAAATGTTATTTCTATCATTACTTCTCTTTTCATATTCTTATTTCTGACCCCTGTTGTTCCTGCTATAGTTACATTTGAAACTGCAATACTAGGTAAATCTGAATTAATGATTTCTTTAATAGTGTTTTCATATTGTTCTGACATAGCAGTGACTTCGCGTCCGGAATCAACTTATATAGGTAACAATATCTGCCCTTTCCCTGCTACTGTCCCTATTATGACTGGACATCCATTATTTTGACGATTATCATTTTTTTGTTCCCATTCTGCTCCTATTAATTTTTAATTCTGACCCTGATGTAATGAAATTTTGAGTAGATAAAACAGCAATTTGTGTTAGGGGTTGACTCTGGGCAGTGGCCCTCCCCTCCAATTTGTTTAAATGTGGTTCTGAAGGTGATGGTTGGGGACTGACATTGGAATCTCTTTGCTCCCAAGTTTCATCTTCCCTTTGACCTGATCATATGCCTCTAAAGTTCCTGTTATTTCCCCAATTTCATCCTATGTATCTGTTTCTGACTTTCCTATTGTAATTACCTTGGTACTTCCTATAACCCCAGTGAAGATAATTATTCCCACCTGGCTTATATTTGTTTTCTTGAGTTCCTGTCTCCTGTGCAGATGTTTCCTGTCCCCGTTTAACATTCCTATCCTTCTGATTCGGTTTGTGCTCGTCATTCCTGAAACCATATCTACCTTCCCATTCATCTCGCCTATTAAAAGCCTCCAGAAGGGCCGCAACTTCATCTATCCTAGTCGCAAGTGATACTATAATGCCATCCTGTACCCACGCAGGGAAATGGTGCACTATGTGTGTTAGAAACCTTTCCTCTACTATTGGAAAATCCAGAAATTTGGCCTGCAGGTAAAGTTTTTGCAAATACTCTGCCAATGGGCCNACCTTTCCTCTACTATTGGAAAATCCAGAAATTTGGCCTGCAGGTAAAGTTTTTGCAAATACTCTGCCAATGGGCCGACCCACGGTGAGTACCTTCCTGTAAATAAATTTTGGAAGAATTCATTCTGCTGCAATGTGTTCCAATATTTTTGCAAAAAAGCTGCTCAAACATGTGCATATTTGTTCCACAGTTGTTTACGATTAGTAGCCCATTGCTTGGCTGCATGCTCTTGTCGAGAGACAAACGGATTTAGTTTATTTTCCTCAGAACATGGCAGCTGCTTTATAGCCCTATCACCTTTTTGAATGAACTGTATCACATACACACCCCTCTCATTACCATAAAATTTAGGAACCATCCTGCCAAAAGTATTTACCTCATCGACAGCGAGACNACATACACACCCCTCTCATTACCATAAAATTTAGGAACCATCCTGCCAAAAGTATTTACCTCATCGACAGCGAGACCAACATGCCCACATTCTAAGACCGTCTGTTGCCTTGTCCAAAATTGTATATTTGTAAAATTTCTTCAGTTATCTGAGCTTTAACTACTCCTAACCTTTCCTCTAACTGTTATTCTAATTCCTTTACCTGTTCCTCTACCTTGTGGACAATATTCTCTACTATATTTGTTTCATGGTTTACTGTTTGAAAGNTAATTCCTTTACCTGTTCCTCTACCTTGTGGACAATATTCTCTACTATATTTGTTTCATGGTTTACTGTTTGAAAGTTGATATCAATATTTGCGAATTTCTTTTGTAGATTCCCCATTGTGTTACAGTAGTTTCCTTTACTTGTCTGTTTTCATTTTCTAGTCTGGTAATGAGACTACCAATTTAATTTACCTGCGTTTGTAGAACTACGACCGACTCTTTATTTTCTGTGAACTTAATCTCTAATTCATGTGTTTTTTCAAAAGTTTTAATGTCCAATTGTTCTACCTGTTCTTTAGTTTCCTGTATCCTATTTTCACACTGAATTGTTAATTGTACCGCCCAGTTTTCTAGCCTGTTATTCATTTCTGCAAATTTTTTCTCACTCTTTACTGCTTGTCGCCTAATTTCTTGTCCTAATTCATGTTTAATCTCCGGTTTAAGCTCCTGTTATCTTTTCTGTAAGGACAACAGGATCTTGTAAATTTCTGTCTTAGTATTCGTTTCCTGTGAAGATTCTGGGGTATTTCCCATATTTGCTTTATCTCTTATTAAATCACTATAGACTATTGCTTCATTTAGGCCTACCTCACTGTCTGAGTAATGCACCATTTATATTCCCTATTGGTTGTTTACCGATCCTATATATAATTATGTGTCAGACTGGCTACGATTTCTAATCAAATTTTGTTACATTACTTTTAACCTTATTTATGAAAATTACACAATACTTAACCTTGACATAAACTAAAAGATGACGATGTTACATGTTTTGATGGCTTCACTGATGATTTTCCCTGCGTGGAGTGATGAATTCTTACCGTTTACACAGCTGCTGTTGAATGTAGTTGTCTTGTACCTGGAACTGCTTTGTTCACTGGAACACTGGAACTGCCGGNACCTTTCCTCTGCTATTGGAAAATCCAGAAATTTGGCCTGCAGGTAAAGTTTTTGCAAATACTCTGCCAATGGGCCAACCCACTGTGAGTACCTTCCTGTAAATAAATTTTGGAAGAATTCATTCTGCTGCAATGTGTTCCAATATTTTTGCAAAAAAGCTGCTCAAACATGTGCATATTTGTTCCACAGTTGTTTACGATTAGTATCCCATTGCTTGGCTGCATGCTCTTATCGAGAGACAAACGGATTTAGTTTATTTTCCTCAGAACATGGCAGCTGCTTTATAGCCCTATCACATTTTTTAATGAACTGTATCGNCAAAAAAGCTGCTCAAACATGTGCATATTTGTTCCACAGTTGTTTACGATTAGTAGCCCATTGCTTGGCTGCATGCTCTTGTCGAGAGACAAACGGATTTAGTTTATTTTCCTCAGAACATGGCAGCTGCTTTATAGCCCTATCACATTTTTTAATGAACTGTATCGCATACACACCCCTCTCATTACCATAAAATTTAGGAACCATCCTGCCAAAAGTATTTACCTCATCGACAGCGAGACCAACATGCCCACATTCTAAGACCGTCTGTTGCCTTGTCCAAAATTGTATATTTGTAAAATTTCTTCAGTTATCTGAGCTTTAACTACTCCTAACCTTTCCTCTAACTGTTATTCTAATTCCTTTACCTGTTCCTCTACCTTGTGGACAATATTCTCTACTATATTTGTTTCATGGTTTACTGTTTGAAAGATGATATCAATATTTGCGAATTTCTTTTGTAGATTCCCCTGAAATTCTTTTATCTCCATTGTGTTACAGTCGTTTCCTTTACTTGTCTGTTTTCATTTTCTAGTCTGGTAATGAGACTACCAATTTAATTTACCTGCGTTTGTAGAACTACGACCGACTCTTTATTTTCTGTGAACTTAATCTCTAATTCATGTGTTTTTTCAAAAGTTTTAATGTCCAATTGTTCTACCTGTTCTTTAGTTTCCTGTATCCTATTTTCACACTGAATTGTTAATTGTACCGCCCAGTTTTCTAGCCTGTTATTCATTTCTGCAAATTTTTTCTCACTCTTTACTGCTTGTCGCCTAATTTCTTGTCCTAATTCATGTTTAATCTCCGGTTTAAGCTCCTGTTATCTTTTCTGTAAGGACAACAGGATCTTGTAAATTTCTGTCTTAGTATTCGTTTCCTGTGAAGATTCTGGGGTATTTCCCATATTTGCTTTATCTCTTATTAAATCACTATAGACTATTGCTTCATTTAGGCCTACCTCACTGTCTGAGTAATGCGCCATTTATATTCCCTATTGGTTGTTTACCGATCCTATATATAATTATGTGTCAGACTGGCTACGATTTCTAATCAAATTTTGTTACATTACTTTTAACCTTATTTATGAAAATTACACAATACTTAACCTTGAAATAAACTAAAAGATGACGATGTTACATGTTTTGATGGCTTCACTGATGATTTTCCCTGCGTGGAGTGATGAATTCTTACCATTTACACAGCTGCTGTTGAATGTAGTTGTCTTGTACCTGGAACTGCTTTGTTCACTGGAACACTGGAACTGCCGGTAACTTAGTAGTGAAGTGATGCTTCAATGTTTGTAGATAACGAGTCTTCAGGTGCTGTCAATCTCGCCCCACGACTGGGCCACCGTGTTTGTAATGATGCAGCCCCATGTTGTTTGTGCGCCATGTTTGTTGTGTTCCACGTCAAGGTATGACAAATGGAAATTACACCTCGGTTAGCTCAGTTGGTAGCAACATGAAACTTTAAAGTCACCAAGCAAATAAAGTCAAGTTCCGATTTATTTGTTCTATACTTTTATTTATCAATCAATTGAATCAGTTCACATACAATCTTCAGGTATGCTGAGTACAAACAGGTTTCACAGATAAAAAGAAAAAGTAGCAGCGCCGCAGTGATTTATTGATTATTTACGTCATTAAAACTTGCATTGCAAGAAAAATTTATGAAGGCAGGAGGGATGTCAGTTCTCTCCTGGCACCCTATCGACCTCCCACACCGGCGGAATGAATTTATTGGATTATTAGAATTAAGGATAAGCCAAAAAAGAATGAAGTTGAAAGATTTAGTGGTCGCGGGTGTTTGCCGGTGGAGGCGATATTCATCACGCTCTATGTGTTTTCCTTGGCTGCTTGTTGTTACATTTTTTCTGGGCGAGACACACAAGAGTATTTATTGCTGCAGGTTTATCCCCCCCCCCTCCCTCACTCATTATCAAAAGTAACCAAATAAGGGCATAGCGTGTGTCAAGCACGTTGTTCCCATGCTATCCAAACTGCTATATAGGTAAAAGATAATTCAAACCTTCTATAACACAAACTGTTGACGCAGTTCGTAAAGCTTCTATCACTAATGCTGACGCGTAACTAAAACTAAGATTTCGTGAAATGGCAACCGGATGCCCGAGCCCGATAAACATTATACAACGATAAACGAACTTCCTTGGCTTTAATTTCAAATACTAATAAATATTTCGAAGCCCCATTAAACGAAAGAAAATGACCCGCGTATTCTATAATTAATAATATTGCGTCATTACAAAGTGCATATGTTTGACACTGCCTTTTTTGTATCGACTTGCTAAGAGTATGCTACTTAAAATGGCGGACAAGAAGCCTATTGAACTATTTTTTAGTTGACATTTGTTTTTTTTTTATTTTGTGTTTGTTCATTCTATAAAAACTTTTGTGAAATAAAATAATAGTACTAATTTCAAACAGTCATATGATTGCTATATATGCTTGCGTACATTGATAACATTTTTTTTTTTAAATATGAACACTTTTTGTACTGTTTAGTGTTTTGGTGACACGTGTTCAAGAATTTCATCCCTTCAACTGCTGACTTATTTCTGTTAATATTAGCGATTTAACAACATAGGCGGTCTAAACCCGCTGGAAGAATATGGTTTGTGACAGTCACCATTATTAGCTGCTTTGAAGTGAATATTTTGTGCAAATAATGCTTTGTTCAAAAAGTAAGAAAACTTTGTTCAATGAACGATAGTTGCTGGCTAGCAATTTCTCTGTGTGGTTGCATCGGGCAAATGATGATTATTCTGCATATTGTGCCGTTTGCAGAAAATTTTTCCGCTAAGTAACATTGGTAAAAGGGCAATCTCTAGCCACATGGCAGGGAAAAAACACATAGAAGCTATGAGTGATAGTGCCAAATCAGTTAGTTACAGGGCATTTTTTAAGACCAGTGCTGCCACTAAAATCCCGCAGCCTCAAGATTTGGTAGGTTAATTTTCACAAGCACAAAGTGAAACAAATGTAAGTTCAGACATGNTAAAATCCCGCAGCCTCAAGATTTGGTAGGTTAATTTTCACAAGCACAAAGTGAAACAAATGTAAGTTCAGACATGCCAGTAACTAACACGCCCCTCTGAAAGTGATGGCCAGCCTTTATCAAAAAGGAAATATATCCTACAAGAGTTCGTGTTAAAGGAGAATGTGACAAAATTTGAAATTATTTGGTGCATTCATACTATCATGTATCACACCAGTCTATCCGNTAAAATCCCGCAGCCTCAAGATTTGGTAGGTTAATTTTCACAAGCACAAAGTGAAACAAATGTAAGTTCAGACATGTCAGTAACTAACACGCCCCTCTGAAAGTGATGGCCAGCCTTTATCAAAAAGGAAATATATCCTACAAGAGTTCGTGTTAAAGGAGAATGTGACAAAATTTGAAATTATTTGGTGCATTCATACTATCATGTATCACACCAGTCTATCCGTGGAGGTGCATAGAATGTACTACTATTTCAGTTAATGTTTCCAGATTCAGAAATAGCTTCAAAAATACAGCTTCAGAGGACAAAGTTGGCTAATACAGTATTGTATGGTATTGCTCCATATTTTCACCAGAAACTTGTCAAGCTGTGCAGTATCTGTAAGTACTTTGTTTTAGGGTTTGATGAATCATTGAATAAGATTTCACAAAATGGACAAATCAATATCAACATTAGGTTTTGCCATAGATGAGGAATTGAAGACACTCCAAAACTAATGTAAATCTGAACTATGGACAGGTCTATCTTAACTTGTCTTTGAAAATGGCAAGGGAAAAATCATGATTTTGCCTGGAAAACCTTGATAAGTCAGGGAGTTTTGAAAGTGAATTTGAGTGGTCACCCTGGAACACGTCGAGTATGTTATAAACCATTCCGAAAAGTACTNAGGAATTGAAGACACTCCAAAACTAATGTAAATCTGAACTATGGACAGGTCTATCTTAACTTGTCTTTGAAAATGGTCAGGGAAAAATCATGATTTTGCCTGGAAAACCTTGATAAGTCGGGGAGTTTTGAAAGTGAATTTGAGTGGTCACCCTGGAACACGTCGAGTATGTTATAAACCATTCCGAAAAGTACTGTTATTTTTTATGAACTGGGACTTTTCGGAACGGTGCCTGAAAATCAGAATGGTTACCATCTCTACATCTTACCAATTACTGTACATATGCAGTCTGCCTGAAATAAAACATGTGGAGACGTAATGACGTATTTATTTATGTATTCATGCTTGGCTTATTTATCATAATTGGAAATTTTACAGTCAAAATAAAATTGTATTTCAATCAATTTAAATTTTACATCTGGAAGTTTTATGTTTTACTATACTATTTCCTACGGTTGTACAAAGGTATGATGCGTGTTTTTAGGGTTCAGTTGGTGAAACTGCAACATAAAAAACTTTTAACTTTGGTGTGTGTTGACAGTAATGGTGTGTACTGTTAAGCTAATTTCTACTACCGTCATTGTTGATGTGTGTATACATAACATTGAATTTTTAGCATGTGATGTACCAGAACCACAGTTTGGCTCACATTTAACCCTTGCTGCGAAATTTAAAAAAGCAGCAATTTTAAAAGAACATTCTTGTTGTGAGTCGGCCACTGTGGTGGCCGGTTACTGTGAACGAAGTTAGGGATCGACACATTATTGTAATATATATATTCCGTTGGGTTCACGCAGTTCTGTGATTCGAGGACTTAACCAATCCTCGTGGTTTTCGGATGTGCGAGCGACACGCCATGCCAATCATACTGTATTGTTTGATGCGCAGACTGCTAAACCTGGCGTGAGAAGAAATAATTGTGTGCAATCTCAAGGGTTTTTAACGAAATGGGAATAGTGAGATAGATATATATATATATATATATATATATCACTGCTGGTTATGACTTGTTTTATCTAAAAATCTTTGTTCTTGGTTGTACAGTAGGAAGATAATAGTACATAAGCCATGTAAAGTAATTTGTTAAAGAATGGTTCCTAATATTATCAATATGTTATGTAGGCTTGTTTTGCTGAAATGTCTTCTGACCTAATGTTATGCTACTATAAATTTACATAATTAATGTAACTATGACTGTTGAATAGTTATATATACATGGGCAATGTTAAAAGTATGTATTTAACTGTTAACTGCATAAACATTCCTGGAACTTCAGTATCACCTNTATATACATGGGCAATGTTAAAAGTATGTATTTAACTGTTAACTGCATAAACATTCCTGGAACTTCAGTATCACCTACAATACCAGCCATACATTATTGATATTTTCGATATTCCGATACTGCTAGAGTATCGATGGTATCGAGGTATTGTGAGTATCAAAGTTCCATCCCTAATAGACTCTGTTGGCTTTTATTCTTCACATAGTTTATGGGTAGGGCTGGGTCAATCACCAAATTTGCCAATCATTTTGATTCCAATCATCATTGCAGATCAGAGCTGATTACAGCACATATTGCTTACCTAATGTTACACCTTTATTTCTGACACACACAAGTTACCAAACACTTAAAACTAATTTCAGTGTCTTTTCATTAAAAATAATAATAAACTAACAAATTTATTACCACTTTACGATTATCTTGANAAAACTAATTTCAGTGTCTTTTCATTAAAAATAATAATAAACTAACAAATTTATTACCACTTTACGATTATCTTGATGTTTCCTGTTCAAAATAACCAATATTATTGGCCTAAATTTGTAGCTGTAAATCCCCTGCTGTTTGAACCACGACGNTGTTTCCTGTTCAAAATAACCAATATTATTGGCCTAAATTTGTAGCTGTAAATCCCCTGCTGTTTGAACCACGACGTGATATAATTGCACCACAAAATAAGCACATGTCTCTTGTACTATCTTCATGTGAAAGTGAAAAATACTGCTACACAAAACTTGTTTTATACACCATCAAAGCTCCTTACAACATTAGTTTTTCAGCAGTATTTCAAAATGGTTACGCTAACAATTCATAAAACACTTCTGAAAGCAGAAACGGTAAACTGAATGTTGCTTTTGTTTGTTTTTGAAGTGAAATACTATGTAGGTAATAGTTTTATTTTGGAAAACTAAGCAGTACTGTCTCCAGTTAATTTTTCAGTTAAAAATGTCTTATGCTGCCACACACGTGGACAACAAAGGCACCGTAATATTCTGACAAACACACATGATCTATGATCCATTCATTCTCCCATCCACGTAAATACAGAGGTTCCTCCGCAGGTCTCGAATCTACGACCACTGTCTGCCAAGCATGACCTATCTCTAAGAGTTTGCCCAAGAATAATGGACTGTGCAACCTTCTTGCCGCTTCCTCGNTGTCTGCCAAGCATGACCTATCTCTAAGAGTTTGCCCAAGAATAATGGACTGTGCAACCTTCTTGCCGCTTCCTCGTCTATCATCCCCAAACACCCAAGAGCAAGTCGCATCCCCCTTGTCCATCAACCCCCTCTCTCTTGGGGTGACATCCGTTAAGCGCAGTGCTTGTCTCCCCTCACTTAACAACCTATGGACAGGACTGAACAAAACATAATTCACTTTTCGCTGTCTCACAACTTTTACGATAGAACAGTTTGTACGTGTTTATTTACCCACAAGTACCGGCANTAATTCACTTTTCGCTGTCTCACAACTTTTACGATAGAACAGTTTGTACGTGTTTATTTACCCACAAGTACCGGCACAGATTACACGCCAGCTTTCAGTTAACCCAGTGACACACACACAGTCGCATGGTCTTACCATGCGCAACATGTCACGGCCAATCAATTAGCAGCGTCTGCACAGGCTCACTCTGCTGCCACAGGCACTTATCCTCCCATTTTGACACGTTTGCAACATGCCTTTTTTTTCAGCACAAAACACAAATAGCCATTTAAACTATGACACATTTTAGTTACAATCACTAAACATATAATCACCTAGGCCTGGCTACCAGAATCTAAATTGGGCTGGGTCAGGCCATCCTTCCATATATTGGGTTCGGGCTAGGCAGTGAGCAAGCCTGTAAATGCATAACGCTTTGTAACCTGCGAGCAGCAGTTATACTTGGCGTGTCCCTCTTAACAGTGTGGTGTTTTGAACGTCATTGTTCCCTGTGTGACGGAATGTTATAAGAATGTGAAACCGAAACTGGCTAGTCAAGTTTGGGAGCTCGCGGACAAGAAACAGCGTGGGTCGCACACTGCATTTGGTTGGAAAAGGTTTAGTGTCATCAATGATAATTGGGAAGAGCAAGGTTCTGTGGTTTGTAAAAGGCATGAGAAACTGTTGACATATAACGCTAAGAATGGTACTAACCATCTTAACCACCATGCACAACAATACTGTACAGTTGTAAACAACACAGATAGCAGTGGCAAAGAAATGGACGCTGTGATTACTACATCTGCCATGGAACCTACGAATTGTCGCCATATAAGTTACAGTTAATTGAAATGTTCTGTTCTGGATAAATGTGTTGAATTGTGTGCTAAGGATGTACGACCCTTTGAGACTGTTGCTGGAACAGGGTTTATGAACTTAGCTCAGACCCTACTTAACGTGGAAGCACCTTATGCCAAAGTTGATGCTAGTAGCATTCTGCCCCATCCTACCACTGCTTCTTGGCATACAGCTGAGAGAGCCAACGTGTGAGGAATACCTGTCACAGATCGTCCAAGCATTACACTGTGGTGAGTTGGTATTCATTATAGACATGTGTATGAATGACATGACAAAACATGCCTACATCAGTATAACCGTCCAGTACCTTAAAGACTGGGATCTAATCAGCAGGGTGCTCTTTAGCTGTGGTTTCCCGCACAACAAAAAACTGGAGAAAAGATAGAAAAAAGGAGATATTCAAATGACTGGCGTCCATCTGTATTTTAGCTGGTGACTCTGGAAATACTGTTTTTGTGACCGATCAAGGGAGTACCATTGTTAAGGTGTTAGGACCAAACAAGCATTATAATTGCGCCATACGTCTCCTTAACACAGTGTTGCGGAATACATTTTGAGGTACATATTAGAAAGAGACTCTTTTCAGAGTGAAGAACGTTCTTGACCAGACCACAAAAATAGTGTCATATCTGAAAAGATCCGATCTTTTTACACAACTTACCCATATTGTGAAACTTGACATCGGATCGCGATGGAACTCAAAATTTATAATGCTGTGAACATTGCATTCCCAGCTGGAAGTAATTCATCATGTGCTAGAAAATAACAGTGAGGAACATCTTCTTAATGGACTGGAGGAAACTTATGGGAGAATTGATAACGTTTTTGGAAAATTTCTACTTAGCCATAAAAGATTTCAAGGCAGAGAGCATTGTCACCATTCATCTAATTGTACCATGGATGCATACCCTCGTCGAATACTGCAACATGAGTGAATATGACTCTCCTGAAATCGGTCACATAATGAATTGTGCGAAACAGTACATTCTTGACAAGTGCAAAGTTACAGTGACACTCAAAATTGCTACATTTTTGAGTCCTGCCCATCGTAGACTCCATAAACTGAGTGACAGTGACAAAGAAGTCTTCCATAGAGGAGTGTATAAGCTACTATCAGATCGTAATCTGGTGAAGAATGATACTGAACCAACGATGAACAAAGAGATACCGGCTAAGAGTAGCAAACTGTAAGAGTGTGAAGATGCCGATGATGAATATGGGAATTGTGACAAGTAGGTAACAACATATCTGAAATTACTGGGAAGTAAAACAAACTGTGTAGTTCTTGAGTAGTGGAAAAAACATGCAACAACCTTGCCACTGATGACACATTTAGCTTGATATCTGAGTCATTTCAGCATCCAGCGCATCAGTGAAAATGCATTCAGTATCACTGGGTACATTATACAGGAATGTCAAAATGCACTTAAACCATAGGTAGTTGACTCTATTTCAGTGATCCAGGATGCTTTGTTGAAAACCGACAAACAATTCTAGGATGTCGAGCAGTCTGTCAAAGTGGTATTGATAGATTACATTTTATGCTAGAGGTTTTTGGATACTGTTGTTGCATGTTTTTGTTACATTGACATTTAATATAATACCGTGATATGGGATACACTTGCCGACCGTTCATATGAGGGCTAAGCCCAACGATAGTCTGCTATATTTGGTTGGACGTGCCCGATAATTGTCTGCTACCTGTATCAATTGTGCCCGGCCTGGTAGTACTATCGCCTGGACCAGCCCAGCCCATAACCCTATTTATTCTCGGGCCAGGCCAGCCTGAAGTATTACATGTATGGGTCGGGCCGGGCCGTACCTATCCGAGTGCCGCGCCCAACCAGGTAGGGTTTTGCAGAGCTCTGACCATATCAACCAATCCCTTCTTGCCAACCTATCTGTGGCTTCAATTAAACTGGTCACCCCAAATAAACCCACCACACCAGTTCTATACCTACTTCCAAAGATACACAAGGAACAACGGCCACCCCAGGATGTCCCATTGTATCAGGAATTGGCAGCCCCACTGAGAGAATCTCAGCACTTGTAGATGCCCAACTTCACCTTGGTACAGCAACTTTCGCCCTACGTCAAGGATACTGGCCACTTCCTTGAACGCTTGAGACCTGAGCACCATTACCCCCAAGATGCATACATGGTCACCATAGATGTTACATCTCTCTATACCAACATCCCCCACTCATCTGGACTGTCGGCCATAGAATATTGCCTCAAGAATATTACCCTCACACAGCAAACTTTCTGCAGCATTCTTTGTTGAACTTGCCAGGTTAACCCTCAGCAACAACAACTTAAGATTTCAAGATACACACTACCTTCAGGTCAAAGGCACAGCAATGGGTACACGTATGGTCCCATCCTATGCCAATCTATTAATGGGCAGGCTAGAAGAAAACTTTCTGTCACCAACCAACCCAACCACCCTGCTGGATGAGTTTCATCTACATCATCTTCATGATATGGACTGCCACTGAAGACTGGCTAATTCATTTTCTGAACAACTTAAATGCACACAGTTCGCTCAAGTTCACCTGGTCATATTCACAAAACATATGCCATATTCCTGGATGTTTAACTGACTCTCCACAATGGCACAATTCAAACTGCTGTACACACCAAAGCCACTAACAACTTGCAATACTTACATTTCGACAGCTACCACCCATACCATGCTAAAAAAATTCCTACCCTAAAGTCTTTCCACAAGAGCCAAATGTATCTTCTCCACCACAGTTACCTCAACAAACAGTGTGAACAAATAGCCAGAGCATTCCTTAACAGGGGCTACCCCAGGCCCTTCGCCCACAAACAGATTCAGCAAGCTATCTCAAATACAAATCAAGGTCAACAACTCAGATATACCCCTGGTGATCCCATATTCTGAAGGCCTAGGTAAACTCAGAACCATTCTCCACTCTGGATACAAAATTCTGGCTTCCTCACTACAAACACAAGACCTGCTTTCCGAACCATCCAGATTGGTCTTCAAAAGGTCACCTAACCTCCGCAACAAACTTGTTCGTCCAAAGCTGCAGTCTACCACAAATGCCAACTCGACTATCGCTCCCAGGGGATCCCACCTCTGCAATAGCCCACAATGTGGCTCCTGTGCTATCCACCAACCCTCAGCTTCTTTCAACAGCAGACTCACTAGCCGTACACACCCCATCCAAGGCCACTATAACTGTGTAACAAAAAATCTGATTTATCAACTATGGTGCCAACACTGTAATGCAGAATACATCGGCCTTACCACCAACACACTCGGGCAGAGAATGAATGGCAACAGAGCAGACACTAAATAAGCCATAGCTGGTCACATCCACAACCTACAAGACAAACCAGTTGCAGCACATGCAGCATCACACAACAAAGATTTTGATTTCTGCTACAGTACCAGAGTTGTGAGAGCCCTACAACCTTCAAGCAATAGCTCAAAACTCAGATGCTTGAAATTAGCTCATTAATTTATAGTAAAATCCAGGCAGCTCCCAGGCCTCAACATAAGATAATCACAGCTCCAAACCATACTCATCAGCTATACTTGCAAATTTTCAATTTTCCTGCTGCAACCTAGTTTGCCACCTGGCCGCTAGGTTTACTACCAACAGCACCCTTCCACCATAATGCAGTGTCCTACAACTCGCCGCCTGATGAAGCTGGTCTAGCCAGCGAAACCCTAGCGATCGCGCAACCGCATGAAAAATGTGTCGTCCCGCGTTGTGTATGAGCCTGTTGACTAGTACTAGACTGTGAGTACTTGAATTTCTGTCCTTTTTTATGTTATTGGTAGCCTAGCTGCCTACTTGTAATCTTAACTCAAATGTTTGTATTTTGAAATTTTTTTGCCATTAGTAGACAAACAAATGAAATTGTTAATTAAGTGCTGGAAAAATAGCCTGCTAAAATATATGGCCACTTAATTTTGTTAAAAAATTTGTGAGAAAATAATTTTTTTCCTGAAGACAAAAGTGAAAATGTAGGAATCATCTTATTTTCAAGGTTGCCCCGTATTAAAGCAAAAAGGGTAATATTTCACATTAAACACTGAAATATCATATTGCGTGTGATTAGCAAACAATTGCATTTTTAGTGTACATTAAAAAAAAAGCATTTGTTAGTACTGGATACGTGTTTTGCTTTATGTAATGAAAACCACTTACGTAGGAAAACCTTGTTTGAAGTAATGTTACAGAAACATGGTACTTTCTCATAAACATACATTTTTTGGTTTTTCTCATATTGTCATGTGTATTTATACAAATTTTGTACATAATAGCAAAATCTCTAGCACATAAAAATGTTACTTATAAATGAAAATTTAACATACATGGGCTGTTTACGGTTGATTTAGAACTTTTGAAATCAACCTTTGAAAAATCTTACTCCTATCTGCATGTATCTTAACGGACATGCTGACTGGCATGCACCCAGTTAAGGTGGTAATGACTGAGGGAAAGTAGTTCCATGTCTTAACGTTGAATTAAAAGTATTACGTAAACATTTGTGAATACTGAAATTATTTCTTTTCTTTCCGTTTTTAATACATTTAAGTGTAGGAATGAGCAAATTTGTAAAATATTTACTTTTCTAATAATTTTACAGTTTTACTTGACAAATGCTTGAATAAAGTGATTAGGCCCATGGCAATATTAAAATGATATATGGTGGAAGAATACACAATGTGCATACAAGTAGATCTCAAGTAGGGCTTTCAGAAGTCTCAGTTGACCATGAACAACCTTTACTAACAAATTACGCCAGTGTTCAAACGTGTAAACAGTTCCATTCGTGTGTCATTTTCCGAGTGTACTGCTGGCTACAGGTGATTGACCAAGGCTTTCAACTTATGACTTATTTGTCACACTTGTGGGTTTGATCCACATATGACTGCTGCTTAAAATGGCACCAGATTTTTGAGTCATCATGTCATCTTTTTAACAGTCCATGCTAGGTATTCAAAATTTCTTGCTTATTGTCATATCTCATTGAAGTTATGAAGATTTGTGTATGAAGATAATGTTTTACACACAAAAATAAACATGTTTAAAAAAAAAGTGTGTAGTAATTTTATTATGTTTGATCAATTAGTTTTTCTTTTGAAATGCCAACCTGCACAGTATACAGTAGCCCTTTTTATTCAGAACTGAATGTAGACGTATAGGTACAGAAAACTTATAGACTTCCCTACAAAACACAATAAATATTTTTTTGTTATGTGCTCTTAAGAATTCCATTTATTGGAAACCTTACAGCTTTGTAAATAATATGTATCAGTGTATATATATTCTTTTAATAGCCAAGTTAATATTTTTATGTTTTAACCTCAGGGTTTTGTCATTGTGTTAATTTTATTACTTTAAATTCTAAATAATTTTACAAACAACATTATGTTTTTTTTCAATAAGGTAATTTATGTAGTTAAACATATTTCTTTGTATTTATTGTGTAGGTCAGAAGAAAACTTTCAGACCCATGATAGCAATTCAAGAGGACCAGTGCTTCCTGGTGTATATGGAGGCTCAACCAGCAGGGCTGTTCATGACCATGGGAAGTCCACATCTTTGTCAAACATGCATGAGCACAGCAGTGAACCAGTGTGTCCAGGACAGGACACCACGTCAGGCACTGCTGTCCGCAGGACAAGAAGCCTGCACTCGTGTTGTAGCAGTCATTCTTGCAGCAGACCTCAGCAGCTGCTCAGCAATCGCAGTGTTGATGTCAGGTCACTGTCTTCTTGTGAATGTAGTCACAACTGTGGAGACAGTAATTGTTACTGCATAGGCAGGAGAGTTAATGATATTGATAATAAGGTAACATCATCATGTGAAGGGAGGTACGACTATACAGACAACAGGAGTGGTTGCTGCAGAAATGAGAGAAATAATGCTGAAGACATAAAGACATCCATTTGTGATGAAAGGCATGATTTTATAGACAATGGAAGTTGCAGCAGGAGATTGAGAAATGAGGAAAGTGACAGTAAGACATCTTCTTGTGTTAGAAGGCGTGACTTTGCTGATGGTGGAGGAAGCTGTGATATCAGGAGACGTAACCATAATGACAAGAGGATGCTGTCATATGAGGAACGGCATGATTGTGCAAATGGTGGAAGTATAAATGAGAGCAGAAGAAGCAACTTTGATGACAAGAGATCATCATCTTGCGAGGGGAGGTATGACTTTGCAGATGGTGGAATTAGTTGTGAAAGCAGAAGAGATGAGTATCTTGAAAGGAGGAAATCTTGTGAAGGAAATCGTGACCTTGTTGGTTGTGAAAGTAATTTGGAATACAGACGAGGTATGGATGTCTCATTGAGCTGTGAGAAAAACAGTTTCCACAGCAGTCACAGCAGTGGTCTACAGAGAGACTGGGAAGGTCGTCACTGCCACAAGCAGAGGAAACATCATGAGGGCAGCAGTGCTGGTTCTAGCAGCAGGGAAAGCAGTGGGAAATTTGTGCAAAAGTCAGACCCAGGAAGCTGCTGCTTGCGAAAAGGCCTTGCATCTTGCTGTGGTCCAGGGAGCTGCCAGCAGCCATGTCACTCCTCTGACAATGGAGGGGCAGCTGCAGCTCCTAATGGAGAACAGTGCCAGGGGCAGACGGAGAAGCTAGCAGATGGGTTTGCTAAGCCACCACGGCTCAGTACTTGTAGGCTACTGCCCACCAGGACCAGGAACAAGGTGTTAGTTTTGAGTCTCCTCAACTCAGGGGAAGTTGTTGTTGAGCGTCTCAAGAACAGTCGTGTCGTGGATGTGTGTCGTATCTCCGGAGATGGGTTGCGGGTATGTACCTAACAGTAATGTTGTTCTTCAAATACTAGTTCTAGAACCCTGTTATAACATTCCCGTATATAAATTTTTCCTGCATACAACACCATTATTTCATGGACCCACCATTTCTCAATAGCTTAATGGTTTGATTTTTCCTGCATATAACAATGTTTATATTTTTCCTTTCCCTCTTATAACATCAGTATTTGTTCAATTCCTTGTAGCATCTCAAATGCCATTTTTTACTTAAGTAAAATTTCAGAGCAGTAGCCTACAAACAGGTGCAGAAAACATTTTATACGTGTAATATTAAGGATTTTAGATGTGATGGTCCTGAAAATTACTAAGGTAGCAAAGAGTAGATGAGTGAGCAATCGTCCAGAATGCATGTCATTGTGCATTGATGATGCTATGGTCCATGGAATTCAGATCACTGATATTTTTGCATCACATGATACAGATGAAGATGTTTAAGAACATGATTAGCTATTTATATACAAAAATTGTTATATTATAATTTTGTTTCACTTCGTGTGTCACTTCAGGTATAATACTGTTTCCAGTTTATAACATTTGATTTTACTGAGTCCTTGTAAAATGTTAAAACAGGGTTCTTCTGTAATACATGCTGAACACAACCCCACCACTTTCATTTTTTTACACTGCTTATTGGACAAAAATAATGTTGCAAATTGTAGGAAAGAAATTATAAAAACAGGGACATTTATGCTGTATAATTATTACTAGAAGCCAAAGGAATTAGGTACAGTTCAGGAAGTATAAAGACAGGGGGTTAAAATAAAGGATTCTGCTGTATAACCAGAGAAAGTTATCTAATCAGCGTTACAGAAAGATTTTCTGTAACATATCTACTGCAAAGTTGTTTCACTACACATCATTGTGTAACAATACGTCACCCTTGTCTTGTTATAAAGTTGTTTGTCTTGTATTCACACACCCTTATTACTGTTTTATCCATACTTCAACAAAAACACAAATTTTTTCATAAGCAACTATGCAGGACTTGTTATAATTTCTGCCAAAGGTTACTTTGCTTAAATTGTCTGATGCCATCATCATTAATTTTACCCCACTGTACGTAATTTACAAAATATGGTGAATTATTGGTATTCTGGGAAACCCAAGAAGCATGATACCTGTATTAAACATTGTATTTTTTACAAAAATGTAAATTACACAACATTTTTTTTTCATTTTCTGTAAATTGCAGTTTGTGAGTGGATGAGTGAGTGAGTGTGACTGTGACTGTGACTGAGCAAGCAAGAGAATGAGTGACTGAGTAAGTGGGCGAGTGAGAGAACATGCAAGTGAATGAGTGACCGACTGTGTGAGAGACTGAGTGAGTGACTGAGTGGGTGAGCGAGCGAGAGAACACATGATTGAGTGAGTGACTGAGCAAGTGAATAGAACGAGTAAGTGACTGAGCGAGTGAGTGAGCAAGCAAGAGAACTAGTGACTGAGTGAGCAAGCAAGAGAACGAATGAGTGAGCGAACAAGAGAACAAGTGTTGAGTGAGTGAGTGGGGAACTGAGTGAGTGACTGATTGAGCAAGCGAGAGAACATGTGAGTGAGTGAGTGGGCAAACAAGAGAATGAGTGACTAAGTGAGAGATCAAGTTAGTGAGCGAGAGAATGAGTGAGTAAGTGAGAGAACAAATGACTGAGTGAGAGATGAAAAGATTTGGGCATCTAACATTGAGGTCTTGAGAGCCGATGCAGTTTTTGTGGACATAACTTTGTTAGAGCAAGTCTTACTGTACCATAATATTGAATTACCGAGCAAATTGGTGTAGTGGTAACTCACTGGACTCGCATTCGGGAGGATCCGGGTTCGATTCCCGGTCTGGCTGGTTGTGGTTTCCCGAAGTCACTCCAGGCGAATGCTGGGATGGGTCCCTAACAAAGGCCATGTCCGATTCCTTCCCATTCCTTTCCCAATCCCTCTTCCCTGTGCAACTTGCACCGTCTCTAATGACCTTGCTGTCGACAAGACAATCTGCAAAGGAGACCACATAAATATCTCAGAGTTAAACTACTAAATCATTTACATATATACATATGTGAAACAGCAAAATGACATGACGCGATAAGGGAAGTAGCGTGTAAACAGTCCAGTATTTTTCGTATTTTTCCTTTATACATAAGAAATATTTCTGCTACCTGTTTCACAACAGTAAGCACGAGCACTTCTTATTGGGGCTGTGGTTAGCAGTGCTAATATTTACACACGAGTACCCTTGCGATGAATAATACTAATAATAAAGACGTACGGACCACCTACAGAAAAAAAAATCACATTACCCTCAAAGACACACAAAGGACTGCAAAGTATTTACAACAATTTTTGCTTTAGTTGGAAAGTCCTTTAACAGATGTTGGCCTGGATTTATCTTCACCTAACAAGGAAGTCTGTGCTTCAGTAGGAGAATTGCTTGAGTCACTGTTTATCACTACTATGTCTCTTACATTGTGGTTAGATATACACTGTCACTATATACTGGTACTATCTTGGCAGATTTTACACGTAGTACTATGTCAATTAGCTACTGCATGACTATATTTACTGTATAATACTGTCTGTCATATAATTCATCTACTTGTTAACTAACGTCTAAAACAGTCTATATAAACACTGATTTAAAAAATTTTCAGTGGTTAGTACATATCTAGACACAAAGTAATAACACCCACCAATAAAACACCTTGAAATTAAATATTACTAAACAAACGAAAATGCTGTTCTTAGATAACACCATTGTTTGATTGAAATCCTGTAAACTCTCTGAATACTTCATAGAGTTCAAGAATACTATGCAAGTTCTATCTAATGGTCATCAAACGAACTTACAGTTATAGTAAGAAGAACAGATTTCATATTCAAACTTGGGAAAATATGTGTATTTGACAACTCACGTCTGTTCGTCATTGTCCGTGGCTGGAGTCTTAGTTTTACAGGGGCGGGCCCGCTTCCTCCAGGCAGCGTACTGAGGGTACGGCCACGTGAATTTGGAAGTGGGCCGCCATGGTGACTCACTGTATCTTCCCGGTTGAGTGGTGCCCCGACAGACACGGGAGGGCATCTCTCTTGTCGGCGGGCTGCTGGGCTCTGGTCCCCGGCAGTGGCCAGTTTGGGGCCACCAGGCACCGGGGGACAATCGGGTGCCCTCTCCTCCTAGAGGGGTGGTGCTAGGGTAGCCTTCAGAAGCAGGGTGTCTTCTGCTTCTCTTACCCCCTTGGCACGACTGGGCTCATTCTCCCGTACGGTAGGTGATGCGAGGATGGTCTCTGCGCTTCCCGGCGTTGTGACCTGGTGGGCGGACGCGGTTGGGGTTGCCGTCAGAGGCAGGGGCTCTTCGGGCACCCCTGCTTCATCGGCGTGGCTGGGCTCATCCTCCCGTGTAGAAGGTGATGTGCTGGAGGTCTCGCCACCCGTCTGGCATCGTAACCTGGGGTTTGGCCACATTCTCCTGGGTGGACAAGACCTGGGTTGCCGTCTTAGGCAGGGACTCTTAGGCTCCCCTGCCTCGTTGGCGCTGGTGGGTTCATCCTGCTGTGCGGAAGGCAATGTGCTGGAGGCTTCAGTGCGTGATCTGGTGGGTGACCAGGCCATCCTGGGTGGGCTTAGTCCGGGTTGCCGTCTGAGGCAAGGGCTCTTCAGGCACCCCTGCCTCGTCGCCTCAGCGTGTCTCATCACTCTCGGTGATGGGACTGGGTTGCGGAGGTTGCTGGCAGGGATCCCTGTCCAAAGGACTCCCCCATGACGGCCCCAACCCAGTGAGGGTAATCCAGCCGCGTCTGACGGCCGTCTTGCGGACGAAGTCTGTGGGTGTTGAGGGTAAGGTCGGGATGGACATTGCCCCTCGAAGTGCAGGTAGTGGTTCGACCCTTGTCAGGGTGGGTTGGATGCTCCTCCAGTTGGCATCAAGTTTGAAGTTCTGGGTTCTCGGAAGGTAGGGGGCTCTTCCTCGGCCTCTGTTTCTGATGCTTCGGCCTCGTGGTCTTGAGTTCCGCCGGGGCAAGGGCAAATTCTGTCTCTTGTTACCTTGCGGATAGGGCCCTTCCCACTTATCTGCAAGGCCTGCGCTCAATAGAGACCTCGGGCCTTACAGAGTTGGTGGCTGCGGAGAAGTTCAGTCTTGCCCATCTTGAAGTTTCTCACTCCAGTGGTGGGTTATGGGTCCTTCCTGTCGATTGACTGGACCTGGGCATCACGCGCCCTCGTGGTTCGGGCTAAGGCAGCCAGGCGGACGTCCTCTGGTTGTGGCATTTACACTCCCACTGCCAGTCACCTGGACGACTTAGGGTTCGGCCCATTAAGGAGCTGGCTGGGGCTGTGTTCATTACTTTGTTGGTACTCCTCCTGAGGGTGAAGAGGATAGTTGGTAGGTGTTTTTTCCAATGGTGGTGGTCCTCTCCAACACTGAGACGGAAGCTTTTCTTGAGTTCTTGATTCCTCCTCTCAGTGGGGTTGGCCTAGGGGTGATATGGGGGAGTCGTCCACGTCTCCACTCCCCAGGGGTTGCATGCGGTCTGCCATTTGTGGCTGGTGAATTGCGTGCCATTGTCTATCAATATGGGCTGCGGTTACCGCCAGCGGGGAAATATCTCCGTCTCGAATTTCCGGATGATATTTTGAGTTTCCCGACTGGTTAGGGGAAACGCTTCTACCCAGCAGCAAAATTGGTCTGGTACTAGCAACAGATACCGGTTTCCTTTGGTGCTCTTTGGGTATGGTCCCATCATGTCAGCAGCCAAGTAGGTCCAGGCTGCGTGTGGTCGGTGCGATTTTGCTGTGGGTTGGGGTACGGGATAGACTTTTCCACGACAACACGCCTCGCAGTTATTGACTTACTGTCTCACATCACGGCTTATCCCGTCCCATAATGTATGTATCTTACCCCAATGTCCCGCGGTGTCCCCTTAATGCCGGAGTGGCCGACTTGCGGTTGGTGATGGTGTTTGCGGCAGAGGTTTGCCCTCAGGTTCCCGGTTATCCAGATCTTCCACGGGGCCCCCGGTTGTCCGGTCTGGGACCAAACGACATCATCCCGGAGTTCGAACCTCTGGGGCACGTCTTAGAGGAGACGCTAGATTTCTGGGTCATTTTGTTGGCGCTAACCTATCTGGTACCTGCTAAGTTGCAGCTGGAGGATCCGGAGGTGCTCTTTCTGGTAGGAGCCAGAGGGGGGATTATTCTCTCCCACTCCTCGTCTTCTTTGGTGACCCCATCGAGGTCCGACTGGCGTGATAAGACATTGGATAGGTCATTCATTTTGCTCTGACAGTGTTGTACGTCGAAGTCAAATTCGGCGAGGAACATTTCCCACTGTCCAAGTTTGGCATTGGCATTCTTGGACTCGCGCAGCCATTGGAGGGGTTTGCTGTCGATGCGGGGTATGAAGTGTCTGCCCTCCAAGTGGTAACGGTACTTTCTCACCGCCCAGATTACGGCGAGACACTTCTGCTCGTTGATATGGTTTTTCTGCTCTGTTGCATTGAGTCGGGTGCTTGCGTAAGCGATGACTTGAGGCTGGTCGGCGAGGTTCTCTTGTTACAGTACGGACCCCAGTCCGTTCTGGCAGGCGTATGTCTGTAGTATGAGAGAGCTCTCCTCTGGTGGTAGGTAGAGTTGTGCGGTACTCTGGAAACTCTTACATGTTTCCTTCTCTAGGAGAGGGTGAAAGGGTGTCATCTGTCTGGCGATGTCGGGCCTGAAATTGCGTAGCCAGTTGCATATACCTAAGAAGCGACGCAACTGCTTCTTGATTGTTGGTTCCTCAACCTCCTCAATGACCCATATTGATGCAGCATGGGAGTAGTTCCCCTCGGGTGTGATTTTATGGCCTAGGTAGTCGATAGTAGTCTTTCCTAAGTGACATTTGGAAGGTTTGCAAGTTAGGCCGTGTAATTCAAGTCTTTTCAGGACTCGCTGGAGGGGTCCGCATTGCTCCTCCTATGACTTTAAATAAATAATTATGTCGTCCAAATATGCAAAACAAAACTGCCCCACAAAACTGGTAAGAACTTCGGCAGACATGAGTCTCTGGAAGGTTGCAGGAGCGTTCTTTAGTCCGAACTGCATTACTCTGAATTGCAGGGTTTCGCCCTCTGGAGTGGTAACTGCCATATACTTCCATCTGTTGGGGTGTACCGCGATCTGCCAGTACATTAACTGCATGTCGAGAGTGCTGAAGATTTTGGCTTTCCTTATATCTCTGAGAGTGTAGGTCAGATTAATGGCTGTCAGTGCTATGGGGTGTGTTACATCGTTCAGATGCTTGTAATTTACGCAGAAACGTAGTTGCTTGTCCTTTTTCGGGACTAATACCACACGTGAATTATACGGCAAATCAGATGGTTCCACTATCCTCTGCTTCTTCATCTCATAAACTGGAGTCAGAATAAGGTGCCGCCTCCGGGCGGACACTCTGTATGGTCGGTTATACACCGGTATGTCAGCGGTGGGCCAAATCTCATGTTGGATGCTACTTGTCCTGCGTAGTGATTCTCCTTGGCCAAGGGTTCCAGAATGGTTGTCCAGGATTTGCCTAAGTTGGCAAATTCTGCTTCCTCTAGCTGGTGGTTTATATCTTTGGTAGCAATTGGGGGTGGGATCGCGCCGCGTCGGGGCTGTGTTCCCAATTGACGGTCACCCAGTACTTGTCTCCTATATACAGAGTTACTATAAAAGAATAACCCAACTTTGAATGTCTATAATATCAAAACCAAACAACCTACAACCTTGATTGACCAATAAAATGAACCGTGGTGTTGGTTTACCATACATTCATAAATGTTCAATGTGACCATCACGAGCGGCTCGAACGATATCTACGCGATAATCAAACTTGTGCCACACTCTTGTCATCATGTCCTGTGTTATGGTTTGGATGGCGTCCGTAATTCTCGTTTTGAGGTAGTCAATGTTAGCCGGCAATGGTGGACGAAACACTTGATCTTTTATGTACCCATAGAAAAAAATCCCACTGGGTAAGATCCGGGCTTCTTGGGGACCAGTGATGAAGAGCCTGGTCACCAGATGCTCCTCGACCAATCCAGCGTTGCGGCAACGTCTTGTTCAGGTATTCGCGAACAGCTAGGTGCCAATGGGGTGGCGCACCATAAAGGAAATATCAGACAGTCCCCTTTACATTGACGTGTCGAATGTGAGCTTGCTACCCGCTCACACCACCTGAAACCGAGAGTTACGAACACCATCCAAACCTTAACACCGGGTGGTGATTAAACTTTGGCGAGTGTCAGGATTCTCTGGGCGGTATTCCTCCACACATCTGCTAACCTCACATCTATATACGAGGCCCGGTCTCGCGATATGCTCATCTGGCCAGTCTGTGCATATTTGGTGGAATGTCTGCAAACAAAAAATGCAGCGTACAGTATTTATTCCTTGCACGGCACAAGTTAGTCAGCTGTAATACGCAGTCTGGCAGGTGTGGCATTCGTTACAGTAGAACTCTAGTCCATCTGTATATCTAATTTCGTCTGTCCAACTCAAACAGAGGTAAGGGAAGCTCTGTTTTGTTAGTTGTGTCTTGGTCAACTATACTAGCCTTTTTTTCTTACATTTTTGCTGTGGTTAATTGAGTGCCACGGGGTGTTTTTAGACTCGCCAAAGTCTGGTTGACTTTTGTTTGTCTCCTGGCTAGATTACTGGGTCTCGGAGTCGTGCTGGCCTGGTTCTGCTTTATTATTTGTAAGTAGCAAAGCGCTGTGGCTCCAGTTGGGCGCCACTATAACTCTTGACACGTGACGTTGGGTGACTGACGGCGACATCATGGTCGGGCAAGGTTTTGGTGTGTTGGTCAGAGACACGTGTGATTCAACAGGCTGACTGGGCCCTGTCCAGTATATAATACAGGGCACGTGGCTTGACAGCACGGTACATAGTAAAACGTGGGCTTAGCGGTCCTGCGTACTGGGTGGCACATAGCCACGGTTTACCTTTACTGGAGGTGGTCCGGGGTGGCTGCTGACGCAACTGCTGCTGCTGATGGAGTTGAGTGGAACAAGTGCCCTGACTTGGGGCGATGATGGTGCTGTAGCTGGTTGTGCTGTGGTGAGCCCGGGGAGGGCAGCTGGTCCAGCGACACTGGAACCAGGGATTCGCGATCCTTAGTGGAACAGGCCGTTCCTGACGGAAGTCGTGGCGATCTGGTGTGGTCGGCATGCATTCTTGATCGTGGCTGAAATGAGTGGGAGGGAGCTGGGAGGTGAGGTGTCTCCAGCTGGCGGATGGCTTGAGCGCGTTCCCGGGGGTTATGCTGCAAAGTGTAGTTAGGACTGGTTCACATCTCCTGTTGGCTTTGGAGGACGTAGCTGCCTTTCTTTCCTGTCACTTCGTACCATTGCTTTGGGTGTACGGCATACAGGAAGGTACAAATATCGGCCTCATGAGAGGAGCGCAGGCGACGATGTTCCATAGCTAAGTGTAGAACCAAGCCGATGCCGAGCCGACCAGAGTCGTACCCAATTACTCCAACCGGCAACAATCCACTGCTTTGATAGAGCGGTCAGTTTACTCCGTAAGTCAGACAACGATGTTGGGTGTATTTCCAAAGGTGGGCAGTCCTCCAGAATTAGTCTATCACTCCTTCAGGCGTCAGTTCAGCACGGTGGATGGAGTGAATCGGCTGGACTAGCTGACTGACAGCCCTTGTATTGTGTTGCTAATGATTGTGGCTCTGCTTACTGCCCACCAGATGCACAGAACAGGTGGCTATCGACTGGGTGCATTTTGTGACGTATGTGTGCCCGTTTAAGGGATCCCGCAGCCCTACTCTAGGTTTGGCAATTGATTAGTCAAAGATGCAGTCTCCTGCTTTACCTGGGTGGGCTGACGTGTACAGAGGATAAAATCACAGTCACCCTATAATTAGCACTCAGAGGTTTAAGAGAAAACGTGTTTATTCCGTAAGGAATAGACACAGTCGCCCGTACTACCTCCTAACTAATCAGGAACTGAACGGAAGTAAACTACGTAAACCAGGTGAAGGGTACCTGGGTCTAACCTGATGCGGCTAGGTAGCTACAATAACAACTTCCCGTAACTATCTCAATGCCGTTGTCCAGAAGGGATTTTGAGGGCCACTACCAGAAGAGTAATGGGTGTTTAACACTACCAGAAGGGTAGTGTGGTTGCCGTTACCAGAAGGGTGGGCTATTCAAGGGGTTCAAAGACTTCTTCACGGGCTGCTGGTGCAGATTTTGAAGAGCTTCTGGTAGGTCGTGAAGACGTTGGGGTCAGCAGAGAGCCCCAGCACACGAGGTGGTGGAGCGAGTTGCTGGAGATGAACTCAGAAGTACAACTGGAGAACAACTGGAATTCCTCGGCAGTGCATGGTCATATATTCTACCTGCCTGCAGGCTCATCTGGGGTGCCGGTGGCAAGCTCCTCCTCCTGGGCGGAGCTTTGCTCCCTAGCATGATCCCTTGGTCGGTGGCCGAACTATGCACCTTTGTAATGCTGGGTTGCCTTGGTTGCATGAACCTAGGTGTTTAACTCAGCTGCTTGGCTAGCCTTAATCACACGTGAGGGGTTGGCGAGATTTCTGACTTAAGGGCAAACAATCTTGGCTGACGTGTCCTTGGGTGCCCCCGCAACGGAGGCAAAATCGTGTTTATATCTATGTCAAATAAGCGTCACGCTTTAGTGGTGCCATGAAATACAACAAAAACAAAAATTGAGATTATAAAAAAAACTATTAGTTTTATTTTTTACAGGAGTTTGCTTCTATATTTTATATTTGCAATGTTGTATGTTATGTTATGTTTTTTTTTTTTGGAGTGAAAGCTACACAAATCATTTAAGTAACTATTGATTGGCTATTTTTAATTATTTAATTAATAGATGTGCTTATGAAGTTTTTCTAAAACTGTATACTGTAAAACTTTTTTCACTGATTATCTGAAAAATTTTATGATAATGTTCTCCTGTATTGATTTCTGATCATGAAAAGATTTCAAGGAAAATTGACACAGTGAAACAAATTATATAGAGTTATGCAACACATTTGTCAAATGGCTCCTTTGCAAAAAAAAAAAAAAAAACAATAATGCAGAACCTCTCAAAACAAAAATCAGGGTAAATAGAAGCTTATATTTTAGCTTCCAGTATCAAAATCTGCTGAAATGTCCACAGCATCCAAACAGAACAGAGCAATGGTATTTCTGAAAAAATGTTACTAAGAGAAACAAACTTACCAGAACAACAAATGATTCCAGTGTAAAAAGAATGGCTCTATTAATATTTGGTAGCTTCTTGCAGTCTTCCTGGTGGAGATACTTGTGGCAGAATTATATTCCAAAAATTAAATAGAAGAATTGAGTCTACTATACAAAGAATCTGCATTCCCAGAAAGTATGTGTAATTATTGTGTTTGATGAAATTCCAGATTGCATGGAGTAGATAGTTGAGATTCTTAATAGGGAACAGGGAGTGACATGTTTGTTTGAGGAGGGTGAAGGAATTTAAAAAATGCTACATGGGTAGAGAGTTCTTGAGCAATTATTTCACTTTGATGTAGAATTAAAAAGGAAATAAATAATGAAAACATGGTAGGAGTAGTTACATATTTTGCCCAATACTTGACAACAACATGTTTATGTTTCAAAATTGTGTTCTCACATGACACTATTTCATGTGGAGTTGTTCCCAATACAATGTAAACTAAATATCTGCTTTCAAATTGCGAAGAATTTGTTACTTAGCGCCAGGAAGTGTAAATAAAAATATATTTGTTTTTTAGAGAATAGTATGTATTGTAATTATAAAGAAAAGAGCAAAAATATTTTGGTCACGTGTGTAAGTCATAGGCCTACAAACAAATTTGTTGTTTATCTTAGTACAGCACTTGTGAAAATACTAACCAGACGCTAGTTACACCTTAAGAGAAGATAGCAGTGCTATTGAGTATCCCAAAACCCTGGATGTTTCTGCCCAATAACATCAGCAACAACAACAACCACGACAACAAAGCTCTGATTTACATTGTCATACTAAAGTAATACACTCATTTACAAAAAAAAAAGATTACCACGAACGAATCATGCGAGTATAACAAAGGTTGCCACACAGTATCGTCATAGCCCAACACATGTCCCATTTGCATTTAGTGCTCTTTGCCTGTGCAGATGTGTTACAAGGGGGGCATACATGTCCCTCCATCATTTATAGCTGCAAGACACTGAATAAGGCCTAAGAAACAGTGTGAGCCACAGAGCCAAGTTCAGTGAACATGCAGCATGCTCTGATGGCACATTTGACAAGCCTTTGCCCAGTTGTATGAGTTTGAGAGAGGCTGCATTGTTGGATTCCAAGAGGCAGGTTGGACGTAGTGGCACATTGCTCGCCACTTGAACCATTCTGCCTACACTGTGAGTTAGTGTTGGATGCTGTAAGTACAGGAGTGTACACACACTTGTCGAGAAGGCTCGGGTCGACCCCGGCGGGCCACCAGCAGGGAGGATCATTTCACTGTGTGACAGACTGTAAGTACTTCACTGGCTTCACTGCGCACCATCCAGGGAAATGTCACTGCAGCTGGGGATACATCTATGTCCTTCAGTAACATATCCAGTTGGCAGTGATTGAAGGAACCATGACAGAGCAGTGATAAGTCCAGGAGATTCTGCGACCATATGCACTCCTCTTTCTGGTACAGCTTGACAACTCCATTTTCCAGCAGTATAATCCCGGCCTCTCACAGCATGAGTATCTCTGGCTTGGTTTTGTGATGTCAACATGCTTCCTTGGCCAGCAAATTCCGCAGACCTATCGCCCACAGAGAACGTTTGTGACCAGATTGGACCAGCAGCAACTACAGCATATTTGGTGGGTAAGTTGCGCCAGCTGTAGCTGGATTTTCATCAGGAGAACATCCGACGTCTGTATGCCTCCATGTCCGACTGTATCGTCGCCTGTCTTTGTGTTACGGCTGGTCTAACACCATACTAAGTGCATCCTGCAAGTATTGGTCTCTGTCATTATATGCTTTGTGTTATGGCTGGTCCAACACCATACCAAGTTCATCCTGCAAGTATTGGTCCCTGTCATTACATGCTTTGTATAGACTACCATGTCTTGTGCCTGTAGCTTCTTAAGTACCCCTGCAATGATACCTTCAGGGTGATCTTTTTTTTTTTTTACAAATGTTTGTATGTTTGAAAAAGCAAGTTTCTGTAAAAAATTTTTGTCAGATTTGGTGATAAGCTTGTAACATTCCACGTCAAGGATTTATGAATGGAAGTTACAGCTCAGTTAGCTCAATCGGCAGAAGCATGAAACTTTAAAGGTGCCAAAACTAATCTGAAAGTAAAGTCCAGTTTCTGTTTATTACTTAGTATTTTTATTTATAATTTAATAAAACAGTTCACAACCCTCGTTAGGTATGCAGAGTACGAACAGGTTCCACAGGCAAACAAACAGAGAGCAGCATCACAGATGTTTGTTTATTAATTTATGTCGTTAAAACTTGCCTCGCAAGAAGAAATACAGGTAGCGACCTCCCACACCGGCTGAGAAATAAATGAACAGAATAAAGTCGCCAGTGTGGGGGCTACTTGCCACGCCCTACGCGGCCCGACGAGTGCTGGTTGTCTACTGCTAGTCCTTTACCGTTCAAGCACTGGTTGTCTACTGCTAGTCCTTTACCGTTCAAGCACTGATTGTCTACTGCTACCAGGCAATAGGCACACTCAGTATTTGTTCCTGCGTGCCCATCCCCCTCCCCCTCGTCATAGATAAGGGCATGGCGAACTGCATAGTCATCCGAACTGCATCGTCGGTAAAAGATAATCAAACCTTCTAGAATAAAAACTGTTGACCTGCAGTAAGGAAAGCTTCTATCTTCTAATGCTGACGCTTAACATAAACTAAGATTTTGAAAAGCAAACATATGTCCTATAAACATAACTACCGCTATAAACGAACTACCACGGCAAGAACTTCGAATCCCAATAAAATATTACGAAGCCTCGCAAAACGAAAGAAATTTAATCAAGTATCCCGATAATTAATAATACTGCAACATTACAAGCTTTGGACCCTTAGTAGCATTGAGGAAAACTTCATTAACATCAAATTGCAAAGACAGTCCACATTTTCAAGGCTATCTCAGGAAAAGTTTTTTTTGGAGGTTACATATCATTAAAAAAAAAATTAAGTAACTTTTTATATATATATTAGAAGAGTGGGTATTCTACAGTTTTTTCATGTGTTGAAAGAAAATTTCATGATAACTTGTCAGAACAGGTCTCAATACATTGCACATGACAAAGTAAAGTGGTAAACTTGTGAAATAAAAAAAATATTACTTCACACAACCTTATTTATGGTGGTTCCTCATTCTTTGAGCAAGTGTGGTATTACAGTCAAAGTGAGGTCCTAGCAGGTCTTTATTGTCCCAGGATGGATGGATGATTGGTTAGATAACATTACACTACCGCCTGTTGGGAAGGTGTGTTTAAAAGTTTCAGAGTGAGTGGTTTGAATTGTTTGTTACCTGATGCTAAATAAGTACATCAAATACATTCAGTCAACTGGGTGGTTAGTGTCAGTTTTCAGTGATTTCAGCAATATTTTACATACTCCATGTGAAAATCAATTTCATCACAATTTTCCACATAATTTTTATAATAGTGTATTTGACACCAATTTTAATGTAAGTATATTTCTGTGTTAACTATGTCACAAATAAAAATGTTCATTTTCTGAGTCTCAAGATGTAATAAATCCAAAATTTGGCAAAAGCTAAATAGATTATAACACTTATACAACACACCCATTTTGCATTCTTCTAGCGAGTGGGTTCCCTTCTGTGATGTCACCCAGAGAGTGTGTCCAGTTCCACAGCAAGCAGATCCTGGCTGCATACACAGTAGGACACCAGCAGAATGTGGTCTGCCACTGGGTGCAGATGGTATACTGTGTTCCCTGTTATAGGTGGTGGTGTACCAGCTTGGTGCTGGTGTGGGTGGTGTTCCTGTGCAGGATGCCCCTCTAGACCTTCCCCCACAAGGTGCTGATGCCATCTACAGCTATGAATCACTCCCACCCAAATGCTGGAAAATGTATCACCTTGCAGTTAGGTGAGTTTCACTAAATTTTTTGTTTTGTGTCCTGTGTGACATTTCAAATATGTTATTATATGCATACATTGAAGATAAATAGCATTTTATTAAGTTGCATTACATTTTTCCATAGACAGGAAGTTTTTCTGATTTTGTGCTGTTTTTTAAAAAGAAATTTCCAAATTCCTTGTGGTATTTTATTTATTTCTAAATTTTTTTGGGTTCAATGATAATTATTTTTAGTCATAAAGAAACTCTTAGTTAATTATAGTTATGGTGTTTTAAGATAATGTTTAGGTGTATTTGTGACTTAATAATTTTTCTGGGGCTCCATAGTTTACTTTCTGACATTCCTAGTCTGTGCAGGCAGGCAAGGTCTCCACACAGTGAGAATGCTTCTACCTGCAACGTTTGTTATCGTAAGCTCGGATGCTGGCGTCACTGATTTTGTTACAGTGTTTCTCATTCCCGCTGCATCGTAGCTCTTGCTGAACCATTCCTGTCACTGTAAATTTTCTGCTATGTCCACAGAAAAAAGTGCCCTTTGCACCGTCCAGAACAGCTTTTTTGCATCCCAGTGCCATCTATCAGCATTCTCTAACTAAACTTTATTGTATCACTCCGCCAGAGACGCATTAATTCATGTATCTCCTCGTGAGGGACACGTCATCTCAGGGTCATTCACATTTACAGTCTTTTTGGTTATAGCTAGGCGTGTTTTGCTGCAGCAGAAGCTGAACTTGTTTTGAGAAAGATGTAGTTGTAGTATGCATATATTTTATTATTATTATTATTATTATTATTAAGTAGAATAGTCAACTGCAAGAAGATATATAGTTTTAGCGCAACTTAGATGACTGGTTTTATGTTGGCAACTTGCAGTTTGTGATGTGCAACTACACGTAAGTTTCTACTTGAACCCTCCTTTTAGGGTAATTTTTCTGACAACAGTTTTTTTTGTAGCCATATAACGCATTCATTATCTGTCTTTAATTAGTCGTGATTTTGTTCCTGTTTTTACACAGGGATTTTTTTTCTTTTCTGTTTCTGTACTGCTTTTGGGTCTTCACTTTAATTTTTGTTTCGGTGCTCCGTTTGGGCTCTGCAAAAATGTATTAACTCCTACATCAATTGGACGATCCCAGCATCAATTCCATTTGCTGTGATCTCTGAATGATCTAGGATAAGTTGGCTCAACCACTACTATTTACCTACTATTTCTTGATAATTTTGTGTCACACGATGGAACCTTTATTACATCATTTGGAAGTCAAAGAAATTTAGAACCATTAAAGTCATGAAATAAAAGTATTTTTTTTTTTGTAATGTAAAGAAACAGTGAACTGCCAGAATATTTAAATTTCAATTAATTATGATCAAGTGACTAATGTAAAACAGTAGTAAAATATAAATTAAACTGATATAATGGTTTATTGTAAGGAGCCCCATTTTCTCCTATTTTACCACCTTTTCTAACTTTTCACAGTTTAATTTATACAGGATAATTTTTTCTGTACTGAGTTTAATGTTGTGCTTTAATCACTTGACCTAAATTTTGTGAAAATTTTTGTGTTTACAAATTTTATTTTAATATATAAGATCATAAATTCCCCTTTTTCGTGGATTTCTTCTAACTCCCTGTTAATTATAATTTTACTGTGTATCCTGAGGTATTTATTAATATTATGAAATTGCCTAATTGCTGTAGTCTTTAGTTATAATGGTTTGTGTCATATTTTCCCAGCACACATTTTCCTACATTCTTAACGTAACTTTTGGGTATCAGTATTTGTTAGTGGCACAATCCTTTTTTAAGTAAATATTTGTCTAGTGTTCCTGTTTATTTATTAATTGATCCATTCATTCATTCATTCAAAAAAAAGTTTTCCCATAAATCTTGCTACACGACTGCAGAAGTCTCCAGGATGTGGAAAAACATCTCAAGAAATACAATATGATACATAAAATGCCTTATACAATAGATTAGAGGTGAGCCGATATGGTTTTTGAGCCTTTTCCGATACTGCCGATACCAATACCGATACTGCCTTGACAAAAAAAATAACATTATTGCAAATTTCAAAAAATAAAAACTTAATTTTTAAACATTTACCTAAATAAAATTCTAATTGTCTTTGTTTTTATTGTTTTAGTGACAGGCCTAACTATTACGATAAATATAAATCTAGGAACCACATATTAAGCTTAAGCATATTTATAAGACAAAAATAACCTCCGAAAGCATGTCATTAAGCAATGAAACTCTTAAAAAAGACATAACACTTCAAATAGTGCGTACATTCAATGTGCCGTTTTAAGTTTGTGGCACTATAGGACCTTGATGATGTACCGCCTCTCAAAACAAACATTTGCAAATATTGTAAACAGTTTTGCATTCTTGCGTGTTGCTTACGGTACAAAGAAATTTCACAAATCACTTTTTCTTCCAGCCATATCAGTAATTTTAAAATACTGATTATTTTAATTAAACCAAATAGTGGAACCTCTATTATTCGTTTTTCATGGGACCTACTGAAAAAAACTCAGCATGCGGGAAATCTCTACATGTGGACCACTCTCCTCAAAAAGAAAAACAAAACCTCAAAAATAATTATCTTCATCCTTGGATATACTGAGTTGATTGCCTGTAATGAACAGTGGGCATATCTTAAATACTGCATTAAAAATATATCTCAATCATTCAATATAAGTATTGTATTATAAAATATTGAAATGCACTTAATTTCGAAAATCCGCCGAATGTTTACATAAAATTCACTAAATTTCTGCTAAATGTAAAAAAAGTGGCAAAAATCAACGAACTTTATTAAAAACAATGATTTAAAACAGAAACGTCCTAACAATTGTTGAGTTTGACATTAAAATATCCAATTTTTTGAAATTGTATTTCACTTTGATAAAAATTCCGTTGGTCGCAAAATGTTTTTATATTTCGCCAAATTAAACAACATTCGCCATCTTGTGTGACAGTTGAAATCACTGCATTACTCTTAAAAAAAGTTACTAGCGTAATTTTATCTTAACAGAATTAATCTGTGAAAACATACTGTTCCCCTTTAATGCTTATAATTTACATGGTTATTTACCGTACTGACCTAAATATTATTACGTTTCCTTTGTGGAACGAGAGTAAAGTACAAATCCGTTCCGTCCATTATGAATGTTTGGTTCTGGTCCGTACCACAACCATTATACATACATGTTTTATCTGCGCGAATATTCCATTGCTGACTTGAAACAAAGAAATGCCTGCAATTATTATGTTTGACCTGTTTTCGACGTGAGTAATTTAAAAACAAATAGTGATTGAATTATCAAAAATAAATTACGTGGGGGTTAACAATTGCACTGGTTCACAACAACTACAGTCGGTTCACGACCGGAAGAAACTTTTGAAAATCAACCTTTGAAAAAACACCCTAGCCGTTAGCTGCATGCATATAACACTACAAACAGCGGCGAGCGCGGATACAGTTATGCCGTTTGGTTGCCAGCACAAAGAGAGGAAATAGTTCCAAAGTTTTAACGTAATTGTTAATTTATCGCTTACAAATGGGTGTCGAAAAGACTTGTATGTTATTATGCCAATTATTAATGACATGATGCTAACGTATTTAGATTTCAACGTTTCTTGCATAGTCACATGATCACGCTCCAAGGTGAAAGTAACGCGGCCATTTGTTTACTAACCTTCGTTCCTTGTGTTGTTGACACACGTGCCAGAGAATTTGTGCGATTATCTTGTTTAACCTATAATAATTCATTTATTTGTCTTGTTTTACTAATATCCGCTCTTTATTATTTGGTTTTTAATAACGTATGATTTTAATTTGTACTGATTCCTTTTGTTTTTATGTGTTTCGTGCACGTGTCTTTCCTTTGCCACTGTATTCTAACGTTGCAGTATTAGCACATAAGAATTGTTTTCACATTGTCGAAGACGTAGAATCGTTCACTCGCAAACACTGCCGTCCTGTCGAAAACCGTCACAACCATTTTTAAATAACGTTTTACAATTGCGCGAAACATCCGACTCGGTATACCACCACGCCATTTTAACGTCTGTATTAATTTCTATCAATACTGAAGATTTTGCCTTCGATGTACGGAATTTATCGAAAGTCACTAACAATCGATTGTAAATAGACAACTATCGATTCATCAAAATACTCGCATTTTGGGTTTATAGAATGAAATGTTTTTCACTGGCATCGCATATTGTTTTGTGTGAAATTCTCAAGATTAAAAACTTTACGCTTGTGGAATATCCATTAATAATATNTGTGTGTGTGTGTGTGTAAACATTGTCATGTGACTGCCCCATGGCAGTCACATGGCAATGTTTGTTTACCTTTGACGGAAGGATACGAAAAGGGCTTGAAAGTAGATCCTTGGCAGGGCTTCAAGAAAGTCTCTTCCTGTCGTGAACTGACTATAGGTAGCATGGTAGAAACTACTTTGAAATCTGATATGAAGGGAAGTTGTCATAACTTTGTTTTATAAGTTTATCATTTATAAATTTTCTTTGCCATGTCTGAATTTATTGTAGGACATCACAAATTTTGGGTCCTTGAAAAGTGCTTGAAATATTTTAGCCAAAAAGAGTGGGAACCATAACTCGACAATGAATATGTACAATAAATAAATAGCATTGGATAATGATGTTCTGTTTATTACAGACAGTTAAAAATTTTAAATACAGCTACTTTCATTTTAAAAAATGTAGTATAATTTCCAGGATTGTTTGTGAAGTTTCTGTTATTTTCTGTTTCCAGATTTGTGGATTTGCTTAAGGTGAAGACTATAAAAATAACATTCTATAGCAAGGAAGCCAAAAGTTATCTTATGGAAAATGGTGATTTTGTGGTTACATTCTATAGAGGTAAGTGTTTCTTTTGTATTGGTTTTTGTTATTTATATGATTGTTGGCAAATTGCTGCAAGCATTTGCAAACAATTACATGAACTTAAAGTATATTGTCATTCTGTGTCATAGTAACTGGGATCCAGTTGATGACTTATGTGTTACATTTGTTTAGTTTTGGTTTGTACAGCCCCAACAAAATTTTTTGAAGATGGATACAGGTGTCTGTGATGTACTTGAACGAAACTTAAAATAGTTTTACTGGGTACCTAGCAACACAAAGCAATTAAGCTAATTGAAGTAAATGTTAGTTGCCAGCATCTTATGAACTTAATTTAAAGAAAAAGCAGTAGCAATGTGATTCGGTTTTCCAAAATTTATCATTTGGGCAGCATTAATATGATGATTATACGTATTATATTTTATTGCACATTAAATAAGTATGTACCCTGCTCATGATCCCCAATTTTACAAGTCCTCACAATTCTTGAGAACGGCTTTGTAAAATCGATGCCCTCGTGAATCCGCAGTAAACCAAGTTGGACTTCCAGAATCCCAAAAATTGTGTTTAAAGTATGTTTCATGGTAGGTCAGATTTTAATTGTCTCTGGTGCAAAAATAGCATGTTTATTTAAATGAAATGATTTATTTCACTAGACAGACATGTTCTGAATAAAAGTATACCCCAGAATTTTGTACACGACCTTCCCTTGTCTAAAAAAAAAAAAAAAAAAGCATCACCACCAGTTGCAGGGTCACTTTTAGGGAGTGTAAAGTTCATTTTTAGTAGTTTTTGCAGGAAAATCAGACAATAAGAAAATATTAATTCATTTCAATACACAGATTTCTTCAGAGTAAAATTATACACCAGAATGGTGTATATAACCTCCCCTTGTCACAGAAAAAGATAAACACAATGGTGCACACTCATTATGTATTCATTAGTAGCCATTACAATGTTCATATTTAAATATTTATCACACTAAAGTAGATAAAATAATTATTTTTGTTATTGAGGTAGGCGTGATGTCTGCCTCAGAAGTGCTGAAAAACATAAAGTATTAGCCATAGATTACGATAGGCTCTTATAATTTCCCATTTAAAATATCACAAATTGTATCCAAAAGCCAAACACTATGCACACAATAATTAACATAGCAACAGTGGTGGTAAAAGTAGAAAAAAAATGTAATCAGCCTCAAGTATAATTACTTGGGGAAAATTGTTCCTAATTACAAGTAAAAATTACTTTAGATTATAAAGTAATTAGTAAAAATACAACTACAATTACAAATACATGGTATTTGTTTCATGATTTGAAATACTTTCAAAGTTTCTTACACTGGCGAATTTGTTATATTCGGCTTCCATCCTGAGTTATGGTAAGGTTACTTCTACTCATGTTGGGTAGATCAATTTTCGCTACTAGGTAAGCACTAGTGTCGCACATGTACCAGATTTTTCTCTATTTTCTAGTTAAAGAAATTGGATAGTTGCAATAAACATAAATCAAATATAAAATAACTTTGCAACTACGTAAAATCTTTCTCTTTTATCATTCAGTAGAGTCCAAAAAATATGCTTTTGGAATTTTTCAAAATTTTGATGCATTGATACTGATTTTAGGACAGACATTCACATTTATGCAAAATAAGAACAGTATAGGTCCTGTTGCTGCCGGCACTTAAATTCAGTACTAGAAGAATGTACTTATCAGTAATGAAAGTACCTCCTACTACATACTATGTTTTCTTACGATTTGATGGAGTGCTTACATGCTGCTCTTTAAGCTTATGTCCAACACTGAACTTGCGATTTATAGATATGTGTTTTAGATTGTGTATTTCTGTGTTAAAATACTTTTGTAAGTAATGTAAAACCAAAAATGTTTATTTTATTTTATTTAAATTTACTTGATTGAGTTGCATGAATTCCATTGTTACTATTTATGGTTTTCAATAAACACAATCAAATATAAACAGTAACTTGGTTAAAATCACATTACAAAATGTATTGCAGATAGGCATGGCAGATAACACAGTTGCATGAATTCACTTTGAGCCTCATTTGGATAGGATAGAGAGCTGGTTACATTATCTGTATTGAGACAAATGTTGAAATAGGTGTGTTAGGTTATGGTAAGCAGTACTAGCCTGTTATCAAATACAAACTATTCATATGTAGTTGCAAATATTGTAATGAGTTAGTAAATTACTATATGAATGTTGCACATAAAAATCAGAACAGTTTATTTATTAAAAAAAAATTTTTGTAATTACTTTGCACCTGATGACTAAATTCCACAGAATCACTCCACAACAGATGATTTGAGATCCAGGTTTCAAAATCTAACATGGCAACTATAGCAATTGTGTTATCTAGTGTATATTGATTAGTATCAATATTGTGACCGGTGTGTTTGTTATTCGCCTACGATGGTAAATCAATAAGAATTAAATATAAGTAAAATTAGAACAAAATCCATTGATCAAGCAGGGGTAAAGTAATAACCACTGATAAGTAATGATTACATTTTTTTTTTTACCATAAGTAGATTACTAGTAAAAATTACTTTTTTCTACATGCAACTTATTTCAAGTAAAAATTACTCAGGAAGTAACTGTTACTGGTAATGTGATTAATTGTAATTCGTTACATGCCATCACACCATAAAACAGTAATCACGAGACTGTGGGCAGAAGGGAGGGAAGGTGGGATGTGTAACTTGCACTGTTATTGGCTGGCCTTGTTGCTATGCATGCAATAGTGAACCATTACTGTCATCACGAGAGATAACTAGCAGAAGGGTGTGGGGAGAGGGGTGCGTGTAGAACAAAGTTTCCCTTGGCAAGGGTGCCTGATGGTGCACTCAGTCCAATCACCACTGCCACATTTTTTTTACTTTTTTTTAAATTACGGCATACCAGTTAAGAGTAGCAACACTACATCCCATACATGTTATTGCTATGGACTAGTAAATGTATTTTTAATCTATTTTCATTGCAATTTCTTCAATGTGTGCCATAATTTTTTATTTTTCGTAAGTTTTTGTAATTTTTTGATGGTTCTTGAGAATTTTTGAGTAAAATTGTTGGCCTCCTTAAATCTAGTATTCTTAAAATCAAGGCCTGACTGTAATATCTAGTAATATAATATACAGTGTGATATGTATTTTATGTTCTTAATACATATATTTAATTACTGAGCTCTTGCTTTCCGGGGATGGATCAATTTGTTTGGTGCTTAAACGGACCATATTTCCTTTCTATATAATGTATATACTTTATAGGCCTAAAAAAATCTTAGTAATATTTGTTTTTGTGTTTCAACAATGATATTATAAATGTGCTCTTGTGAACTGCATTATTATTGTTCTATCCTGTTAACTATCCTGTTACATGATACCTGAGGTATGGTGTAAAAAGAGGGGGAGGGGGAATTTTTGAAAGTTGTGCTAGAAGAAAAATGTTTAAGGGGCATTGCCAGTTAATTCGTTCACTGCATGTCTATTAAGTTTAAAAGTGCTTCAAATCTTTGTTGAATTTTTAAAAATATTTGTGTGCTAAATGCCAATGCAGCATTTAAATTTATTACGAAGCTGCTATCTCCAACATTTTGTTAAAGGGGGAAGTTCTAAAAATAAACAGTTTGAGAAGATTGCCTGGTTAACGGTAGCAATAAATTCCATATAGAAAAAATTTAGAAGTGAACATTTTTGTGATGTCATGTTCATTTACTCAATATGTTTGTGGATGATATACTGTAAATGATTATACGCATGTTTTTCAGCTCGTGGATTCTACTGTATGCTGGAAGAACATTTTTTAGTGCTGCCATTGTTCTACAATTTGCACGTTTATTGCAAAATAGAAAATCCTTGTACAAACTTAATGTCCTTAGGCCATAATATGCAACATTAGGTTTTCCCTCCTCCGTCATTCTCCCACCAGCTTGTATCTGCAGTAGCATTTCAGACTTTGAGAGGGGGTAAGAGAGAGGGAGCAAGGAAGGCGAAGTCATAAGAGGACAGGTCACAAAGAACGTTCAGCAATGCATAAATGCTGTGTATTGCTGACGTGCGGAGGCACAATACATGGAGCTAATTGTTTACATTGACATACTTTTGTAAAATGGCATGACCATCATGCTAAGGCAAACCTTATGATGAAAAATATATAAATATCCAGTCCTGAATTACACATGCAACCCTTACGCAAGGGTAACCATTTTACGGATAAATACTGGTATATTATTAAAAGTTTTAATTACAGTAGCACCCTGTTTGTATGGATGCTTTGTTTACATACTGTAATTTTTGTTCTGTTAATGTGTGATGTTAATGGCTGCCTAATGAGAGACCGGTTGAGTGAAAGGATAGGGTTATTAATTTACTCCTATTTGCTCTCTTTTAGCATTTAGCATGGTTCTCTTCAAAGGGCAAAGCTTTATTTTTTAAAGTGTTTCATGTCAAGCGATTCAATCAAAAAAGTCTAACCATCTTCAATTTTATCCCAATTTGGCTCACATAATGTACTACTACCAGAGATAGTAAAACACATAATTTTTTAGATATTTGGTAATGTAGTTTTCTGAAGTCTTAAAAATTTCACTTTTTCCATTTTCATCTGATTACAAAATTGACATTTACTTGGGCGAGAAATGTGATAGAAGGCTAAACTGAAAAGCATTTTGTAGCTTATTTTTCAGTCATTCATACAGTAATAGGATCACCAGTTTTGGGAGTAAATTCTTTTCAAGGTTACCCAATTAAAAATTTTACCTAAATGTCTCAAAATGTGTGTCCAAAAATTTTCAAAATATTCACACATAAACTTATATAACTTAGCATTGTTTGTATAATGTTTATTCATGGGATCATAATACAATCATATATTTTATACTTTTTGAAATTTACCTTTTGCATGTTAACCATAAGTATAAAGCTGGAATATTTTTTTTCTTTCTTTCTTTTTCAAAAATATTGAGCAGTTTTGAGGGCTGGATTTGGAGGTGGTATGTAACTTTATTATTCAACATTAGTAACTTCATAAGTTATGAAAACTATCATATTACAGTTATTGGGGTCACCAAACACTAGTGACATGCAGGTTTTAGATAGGTAGGCTGTGAGATATTGATCAACATAAGCTGCAATGTGGATGGATTGTAGCAGGTGAGGACAGGCTTGTGGTAGGGTTGCCAACCGTACTATAATATATAGTACTGTACTATATTTTGGCCCGGTGTACTATATACTGTTGAAGAAATATATAGTTTGCAAAAATACTATATTTCAGTCGGACCTTACAATGTGCTTCGGGTTGGCCAGTTCTACTGTATTAGTTTTAATTTTTGTTAAATAGCAACACCACTCAGCAAACTTTATCAACGCACCTTACGACTTTACTTCGACTGACGCGTTGTGCGTGTTTCCGAACATGAGAACTGTCACTGTCAATGTCAAAGGTTTGTTTTTACTGCATTTTTACTCATCTGTGGAGTGGTTTTGGTTTGGTCACCAAAAATTACTTAACAAGAAATAAATAAGAATAAATTGTTGAAGTAAACAATGGAAGGCAAAAGTGATAGTGAAAGTGGACTATTGTTAACCCCTACTAAAAAGCTGAAAGTCCATAAAAGAGAAACAGAGTCAGTCTCGCCTTAATAAAAAATGAGCTTCTCATTTACATTAATTTACAATTTCAGTGCAATAAATAATTTGATACTCTTATTATAAATAATAAATTATTAAAGAGTTCGCAAAGTGCAAAAAAATATAGCTTTTGAAAATAAGTAATAATTTTGGTGTTCAATAAGCATACCTTACACTTTTTTTTTTACCTTTTTCCTTAAAATACTATATTTTCTTTCAGTGTACTATATTTTTCATATCTTGGTCTGAAAAATACTATATTTCCCCGAAAAACAGTTGGCGACTAGTTTGCGGGCCTGAAGAATGAAGAAGAGGGCCAAGCTGCAGGCATGAACAGGCAGCTAAGCGACTCATTCTGTGTGACAGTTGGAGCTTGAGTGAGGATGCAACACACAGTATTTAGCTGCCATGTATCTCTCTTAGAGTTGTTATACAAGTTTGGACAAAATTTGTGCTTTACCTCAGTGTTTCGTATGTGCATTTTCTTATAATGGCTGACCAAGTAAGTGATATAATGTATTGTTCCAACCTATTTAGCAAAGACAATCACAAAGCATTTAAACATAATTTTATGCCTCTTAGAATATATGTTTTCTATTTCTGATAAGATTAAGAAAGGAATAAAACTTTGTAACATTTATAGAAAAAAAAATTTATCAAGAAAGAAATGAATTAATGGAGATTGAAGATAAATCAATCATTAGCATTAGGAGGTAGCATGTGTGGTCCTAGTCATCAAGATGAAGAGTTTGTAGTGTAAGATATTAGCTTGGAGTATTTGAACATCTCTCAGCACTCTTGGAAAATCACCTATCGTAAAGAAACAATTGAACCTGCAATCATATTGTAAATTAATAAAAAGTAGGAAAAATTTAAAAAATGTTTTTCCAAGACAGTATTGACTCAAGTAAATGAAGAAATAGACCATGAAAAAGACAAAAACAGTTGAAGAAATCCTAATTCTTAGTATAAAAAAAAAAATTATTCTCACAGTTTTACCCAAAAGCTGGACCTGCAAAAAAATAGAAGAGGAGCTTGGTGTTAGCAACAGATTGGCAAGGAAAGTAAAAGCTCTAGTAAAAGGAAATGGCGTTTTGGCAACACGTAATTCAAAGCCTGGCAAACTTTTTAATAACAGTAATGATGTCAGTCGTTTAATGCTTGGGAAAAAATATTTTCGGCAGACGGTATAAACGTAATAACAATTTCTACTTACCAAAAATGGTAAATGAAGACAATTTAGTAATATCACCAAAGGAATCAACAGAATGTGTGTTTAAAGTATTTTTTTTATTTGATAAATATAATAGCGATAGAAGCACAAGTTTATGTACTCATATCGTAAATTTAAAAATGTTTTCATGTACAGTACATCTTTGTGTGTGTGTGTGTGTGTGTGTGTGTGTGTGTGTGTGTGTGTGTGTGTGTGTGTGTGTGTGTGTGTGTGTGNATTTACTCCTGTGTTTGTACAATTCATCAGAATACCAAAGTGATGATACAATGTCCTATATTAAAAACGGTTACACTGAATGATGGTTAAGCTTTGAATTATTACTAGTTCTAGCCAAAATAATGTGTGATCAGCCAAGTACAGCATGTCACCTTAGTGAGTGCCCAGGTGTGGAAAATTTGAAAGAAGTGTTAAACATAAAGCTGGAAGAATGAATGGTTGACTACATCACGTACAAGCAATGGTTACTGTAGACATGTGCATATTTGTAACCTTCACCTAAACAATAGATTTTTTAGAATTATTAAGTGAACAGTTATTGGTTCTGAAAAGGCATCCTTTCATAACAACAAAACAGTTTTGATTACTATAACTATTTTATAGAAAATCGAAAAATAATGAATCTTTAACTTTGCTAATTTTGCAGAAAATTGTGGCTTCGTTTTGCAAGATGAGGCTCAATCATTTCACTGGAACAATGACCAGGCAACCATTTTTCGTAAAGCAGTCTACTTAAAGGCTTCCGATGGTATACAATTCAAAAGTATTTTCTGTGTTTCTGAAAACCTTAAGCATGACACACTTGTCCATTTATTTCAGAAGAAATTAATCTCTTACATTTCTGGTTCAGGACTGATTACAAATTTGGAAAAAATCTACTATTTCTCAGATGGTTCTGCAGCACAGTTCAATAACAGAAAAAAACTTTTCAGACAATGCCATTATGAAAGTGAGTTTTGAATCAAGGTTCAGTGGAATTTCTATGCAACAGCACATGGGAAAGAGGTATGTGATGGCTTAAGGCGGACTGTGAAAAGACTTGCAGCGAGGGAAAGCCTCCAACGACCATATGAAGATCAAGTAATGAGACAATTACAGTTATTCATGTGGTTTAAGGCAAACATTAAGTCCACAGAGTTAATTTTTTTATCTAGTCAAGACCACCAAGAAGAAGCAGAATTACTTGAAGAGTGATTTCTTGCTACCAAACCTATACCAGGCACCCAGAAATTCCACACCTTTTTTCCTGAATCAAGTAATAAAATATTGGCAAAGGTATTTTCATTCAGTAATGCGTCATAAGTTTTCATTGTCAGGAGAAGATAATAACAAACACTAACTTTTGAAAAAATAAATTTATATGTAACATGCAGCTATGAAGACCAGTGGTGGTTTGCTGCAGTTTGGTCGAAGAACTCTGCAATAGAGACAGTAAAATTGAAATTCCTCCATCCTTCCGGACCGACTCCAACCTTTTCTTACCTGCAAGATGTAGGAAATGCACTTGTATCATTCAGTCAGATTTTGACCCTTGTGGATCCGAAATGACCTGGCAGGACATACTACCTCCACAAAGAAGAGATGGATTCTGCGACCACATCACTTTGTCTGGCAAAGAATTTTTTAAACTGACTGTGGGATAAAGTAAAGTGGAAGTGATGAAAGTGAGAGCTCAAGGTACAATATGTATTGACAGGTGATGCATATTTTACATAGATATAAACACAACTTTGCCTCATCTCGATGTATCATCACGTTACCCCAGGCAGGGTTTGAACCCTGAAACAACTTTCTACGAGAGCCTACCATTACGCCGTTGATGCAGTGCACCCACGGACATGTCATCAAAAATTGTTTCGCCGTTATGCCAGATGTCACGCCAACCCCCTCACATGTGTGAGAGGCTAGCCAAGCAGCCCAGTTAAGTGCCTAAACTTGCGCTGCAGAGGCAACCTAGCATTATAGAGATTCCTATTTCCACCACGGACCAAAGGATCCCGCTAGTGAGCGCAGCTCCTCCCACGGGAGGAGGATCTCACCCCCGCGCCACAGAAGAGCCCGCAGGCAGTTGAGTATGTGTCCGTGCACCGCAGAAAAATGGGAGTCCATCTCCAGCAGCTTGCTCCACCACCCCGTGTGCTGAAGCTCTCTGCTGACCCCAACGTCTTTGTGACCTACCAGAAGCTCTTCAAGACCTGCACCAGCAACAATCCCCGAAGAAGGGTCTTCAACTCCCTGCTCAACACGCACTACCCTTCTGGTAGTGCCACCCGAAGTCCCTTCCGAAAACAACGTTGAGATAGTTTGGGACAGTTAGTATCATAGCTGCCTAGTCGCATCTGCTCTTGTTCAGTTTAGACCCAGGTCGCCTTTACCTGGTTAACGTAGTTTACTTCCATTCAGTTCCTACCTAGTTAGTTAGGAGAAAATACAGACCACCGTGTTTATTCCTAACGCAACAAATTGGTTTTCTAACAAACCTCTGAGTGCTTATTCTAGGGTGACTGTGTTATACCCCCCGTAGACGTCTGCCCACAAGAAGAAAGCAGGAGACTGTGTCTTTTACAACCTATTGCCAAACCTAGAGTAGGACTGCAGGCTCCCTTAACCAGGCGCATGTACGTCGCAAACACACCTATTAGACGGACACGCCTATTAGACTGCCACCCATACTGTGCACCTGGTGTGCAGTACGGTAGACCCCCAACTACTAGTGACACCATCCACAAGGCGGCTAGTCAACCAGCCCAGCTAACTCACTCCATCCACCACGCTGAACTGTTGCTGGAAGGAGTGATAGACTGGTTCTGGAGGTCTGCCCACCTTTGGACCTACACCCAACGTCGTCGTCGGAAATCCAGGGTAAACCCACATCTCTAACCACCGCGCTGAACTGTCGCCGGTTGAAGTAATCTGGTACAATTCTGGTTGTCTTGGCCTCTGCTTGGTTATACACCTAGCCAGGGATCACCGTCGCCTGCTCTCCTTTCGTGAGGCCAACTTTAGTACCTACCTGTATACCTTACACCCAAAGGAGTAGTGGGAAGTGGCAAGCTAGGAAGGCAGTTACTGCCTCCGAATTCAACAGGAGCTGTAACCCCACCCGCCAGTTGAAGAGGCCTCACCTCCCAGCTCCCTTCTCCTAATTATTTCAGCCCCCCAGTCAAGAGCAATGGCCGACCGCACCCGGTTGTCACTGACTTGTGTCAAGGATGCCACGTGTTACTAGGGACAGCGAATCCCTGGTTCCAGAGAGGCTGAAACAGGAGCCCTCAGTAAGCACTATTCAGCACTGCCAGCCGCAGCAGCACCTCCACCCAAGGACTGGGCACCAGCTCCAGCCGACAGCAGCTGCACCAGCAGAGCAAGGAGCTAGCCTGGGCCACATCTAGTACAGGTAAAGCAGTGGCAGTGTGCTAACCAGTACGTCGGACACCTAACCCCATGACTGACTTTGCGCCATGCCGTCAAGCCACGTACCCTCTTATATACCTACCGGACCCGGACAGCAGTCAATAAGGTCAGTCCGTTAAATTGCCCGTGTCTCTAATCGCCACACCAAAACCTTTCCCGACCGTGACGTCGACGTCAGCCACCTAACGTCACGCATCAAGAGTTTTTGTGGCACCCAACGTGAGGCCACTGTACTTTCCTAGTTACGAATAGTAAAGCAGAACTAGGCCAGCATGACCCCGAGATGCAGTAATTTAGCCGGGAGTTAAACCAAAGCCAACCAGATGTCAGGGAGTCTGAAAACACCCGTGGCGCTCAAATAACTAGCCGAAATGTCAGATACTGAAGCTAGCATAGCCGACCAAGATGCAACTAACGCCATGGCTGAGGAACATCCGATAGGTGTCATATTGCCACTTGCCCTGGCACAGTGTTAAATACCATTGTATGCGCACACTGCAAACATAGCTTCCATTACCTCTGTTTGGGATGGACAGACGAGCTCAGATATACCGATGGACTAGAGTTCCGGTGTAACGACTGCCGAACCTGCCAGACTGCATATTGCAGCTGGCTTACTTGTCTCAGGCAAGAGATAAACACGGTACGCTGCATTGTCTGTGCGCAGACCTGCCATCACCAATGCACATGCTGGCGAGATGAGTGAATCACGAGACCGGGCCTCGTGTATAGGTGTTAAGTTTGTGGACGTGCTGAGGAATGCAGACTAGAGAATATTTGCACTCTCCATGGCTCAACCACCACCCAGCGTACCGACGTGCCTCAACTTCTGAAGTTTGCAGGAAGGCCACACGAGGACCTGATCACATTCACCCTTGACTGCGAAAAGGAATTTCGTTATAACAAGGTCCCCCTTAAGCAATAGGTTGGGAGGACCCAGAAACAATTCAAAGGAAAGGCCCTTGAATGGTGACATAATACGGGGAATTTATCACTGAGAGGGGGCAGTTATGCTCACATCTAGCAGTGCAATTTTCAGGCTAAGAAGTAATAGCCCTCTTAACGACTGAATTGCATATCCTAACCCTGGCCATCAATGAAGAAGCAGAGATATTTATCAGGCGAAAGGTCTAAATGTTTAAAAGCATTTTCCCCGAAGTAAATTAGAAGAGCTGCGTGCGCAATATTGCACGCATACTCCTCCCCAAATTATGGAATCTGTTACAAATCCTGAAGTCGCAAACTGTTGATGAACTAGAGGAGAGGGCGCAGTAAACAGAGTGAAATTACAAGGCACAGGCACTGCTGGACAAGCCGCATACCAGTAAAAGCCAAGAGACTGATAAGCAGCTCAAGTGAAGGGGAAATTCTCCATTCCCCAAGACGCTCCCTAAGTGCTGGTTCTGCCCGGAACGGCACTTTAACAGAGACTGCCCGGTGAAGCAGGCAGGCGTGGCAAGGGAGAACAACCTGGGCGCCTGACCCCCACAGAAACAAGTTCAGGTTAAAGGACCCAATCAGGCGAGAAACGCCGATGCCGATGTGCAAAACGGGCCACCACCACTGGGAACCACTGGTTCGTCCTTCTCTAGAGACTAGATGAGGGAAGCGAACCACCCGAAGCCCCCCCACATACAGGTGGAAATCAATGGGGACCCTCGCCCTTTTGGATTCTGCGGCTACTGGTAACTTCATAAAAATTGATGTGCTCACCCCTGCACAAAGATCCTCACTTTGCCCTCAAACCCACCTCGTACGCATGGCCCAGCACAACCAGACCCTTAAGGTTGAGTGCCGAACCACGCTGACAGTTGGGATGTACCGTCACGTAACAACAGTGCCTGATGGACCACGGCCAACAGCCCATCTGTATCAGAGACAAGCACCGGGTAACAGTCAATTGGGAACACAGCCCTGACGCGGCGATCCCACCCCTGATTGCTCCCGAAGATATAAACCACCAGCTAGCGGAACCGGAATTCACCCAACTTAGGCAAATCCTGGACGACCATGCTGGAGCCTTCGGCCAGTTAGAATCGCTATGCCAGATGTGTAGCATCCAATGTGGGATTTGGCCCATCACTGATGTAACTGTGTATAACGGACCATACAGAGTGTCAGCCTAGAGGCGGCGACTTATTATGACCCAAGTCTATGTTATGAAGGGGCAGGGGATTGTGGAACCGTCCGATTCTCCTTACAATTCACGTGTGGTATTAGACCCAAAAAAGGGCAGGCAGCTAAGATTTTGCGTGAATTACAAAGAATTGAACGACGTGACGCATCGCATCGCACCACCAGTGATTAACCTAACCCTCACTCTCAGAGATATACGGGAAGCCAAAATCTTCAGCACTCTCGAAATGCAGTCTTGGTACTGGCAGATAGCTGTACACCCTGATAGCCGGAAATACACTGCGTTTATCACTCCAGAGGACGAAAACCTACAGTTTAGAGTAATGCAGTTCTGACTCAAGAATGCTCCCGCCATCTTCCAGAGGTTTATGTCCACCAAAGTTCTTACCGGCTTCGTAAGTCATTTTTGTTTCATCTACTTGAACTACATAATTGTTTATTCAAAGTCATAAGGAGGAGCATTGCGGACACCTCCAGCGAGTCCTGGAGAGACTCGAGTTGCACGGCCTAACCTGCAAGGTTTCCAAAAGTCACTTTGGAAAGACTACTATTGACTGTAGTCACACCCAAAGGGAACTGCTCCCAAGCCGCAATGCGAACCATCGAGGAGGCCAAGGAACCCACCAACAAGAAGCAATTGTGTTGTTTCTTAGACCTGTGTAACTGGTTTATGTGCTAGACATTATGTGCTAGACATCGTCCAACAGATGGCCGCTCTCAACCCCCTCTTAGAGAAGGAAACACATTAGCGGTTGGGAGAAGAACACCGCAACCCCTTCCTTACCCTGAACCAGAGCTTCCAGAATATCCAGCAACTCCTCCAACCACAAGGAGGTAGTCTATTCAGACTACAGATGGATGCCTGCCAGAACGGACGGGGGGCAATCCTGTACCAGGAGAACTTCGCCGGGCAGCCTCAAATCATTGCATACGCCATCACCCGACTGAACGCTACTGAACAAAAGTACCATTGCAATTAGAGGGCAGGAACTTCATACTCCGCACAGACATTAAAGACCTTCAATTGCTGCACGAGTCAAAGAATGCCAATGTCAAACAAGGACGATGGGAAATGTTTCTAGCCGAATTTGACTTCAAGGTACAACACTGCTCGGGCAAAACAAACGACCTACCCAACACCTTATCACGCCAGCCGGACATTGACTGGGCACCAAAAAAGAGGAGGAGTGGGAAAGAATGTCCCCCCCCCCCACCTTATTTCTAGTTCTTACCAGAAACCCCAAAGAGCACCTCCGGCTCCTCCAGCTGCAACTCAGCCGGTACCGGATAAGCTACCACGAACAAAAGGACCCTGAAATCCAGCGTCTCCTCCAAGACATTCTCCTGAGGTTTGAACTCCGGGATGATGATGATGTCTGGTGCTGGAGTGGACAACCGGGGCTCCCGTGAAAGATCTGGATACCAGGAACCTGAGGGTGGATCTCTACCGCCGCCACCACGACCACCTGCAAGCCGGTCACCCCGGTATTAAGGAGACGTTGCAGGAGATTGGGGAACGATACATATGGGATGGGATAAGCCGCGATGTGCGATAGTACATCAATAACTGCAAGGCTTGCTGTCATGACAAACCTATCTCCGTACCCCAACCCACAGCAAAATACCATAGACCACACACAGCCTGGACCCACTTGGCCGCTGACCTGATGGCCTGATGGAGCCGCAGGCTAACCCCACTGAGCAGAGGAATCAAGAACTGAAGAAAAGCCTCCGTCTTAGTGTGGGAGAGGACCACCGCTATTGGGATAAACACCTTCACTATTCTCTTCACCCCCAGGAGCAGGACTAATGAAGCAGTGAAAACCAGTCCCAACCATTTCATTCTCGGATGAGCCCTCAGACACCCAGGTGACTGGCAGTGGGAACAAGCTCCCATGGAGATTCTACAACCAGGGGACATCAGACTGGCCTTCTTAGCCCAAACCACGAGGGCGCGCGACGCCCAGATCCAGTACATCAACAGGAAGTACCTGCAACCCAGCACAGGAGTGAATAGCTTCAAGATGTGCGAGGCTGTACTTCTCCTCAGCCACCCATATAGTAAGGCCCAAGGTCAATTCAGCGCAGGCCTCACTGATAAGGTTAAAGTGCCCTATACCATATACCATAGTGGGATGCCAAGAAAACGTGTACTGGGTGTAAGACTCCAGTGGACGAATCTGATGCAAGATTACCCGAGGGCGGATGTGCCCTTGCTCCGCCAGAGCCCAAGACCGCGAAGTCGAAGCATCAGAACCAGTGGCCGACGAAGAGGAAGGAAGGGAGGACGATCCCCAGCTGCTGACGCCTTCTAGATCGAACCACCTGCCTTCCGAGAGCCAGTACTGCGAGTGGACACTGACTGGAGGAGCTGACGTCATCAGCCACCCAACGTCACGCATCAGTATTTATTATACAATTTTTTTTCTGTTTTTAAAGAATTATTGTGTTGAAACTCAGGTCCTAAAATTTGTAAATGAAATAATGAAGATTCCTCTCTCATTCCTATGATTAACGTGCACAAGGTAAATTAAAAAAATTATAAAATATATAATCCCAATATTATCTCTTGATAGAACTTTGTACAAACAATGCTGAAATATGTAAGTTTATGTGAATATGTTAAAAAAATTTTGAAGAAAGACTTTTTCAGGTATTCAATATCAAATTTTTCAGTGACCTTGAAAAGAATTTACTCCTACAACTGGTAATCCTATACATCATACAAAATCCTGAAGAATAAGCCCCAAAATTGTTTTTAGTTCAGTCTTTTGCCACATTTCTAGCCTGAGTAACAGTCAACTTCGTAATCATTTGACAATGGAAAATTGTGAAATTTTTAGGATTTCAGAGGGTTGTAACTTAAAAACTTCACTACCAAGAAATCTAACGATTGGTGTTTTTTACTTTTTTTGGTAGTAGTTTATTATGCAAGCCAAATTTGAAAAAAAAATTAAGTATGCCAAAATATATAACTATAGATTTTTGTAAATAATGTAATTATATTGTTGGTTTGAATAGTGTACATTAATGAGTTACTGAAACTGCTGTGGCACCTTGCCTAAGGTAGGATTATAGTACCATTCTCACTGCTCACAAATATAACATGTAATTTTTAAAATAATTATTTCATGTGGCACAGTGTGGCTTCTTGTAAACTAATAAGCTCTCTGAAATTGTGAGGAAACGTTTCTAGTTTCGTAAATAATGTTAGCTGTATTTTTTTTTAAGGAAGGAGTGCATAACAGTTAAAAAGATATCTTCATCGTAAAATGTTGTGGTTTTGTTACAAACTACAGACACTACATAACAGATAATAGGTATCATTGTGACTCCCTATACTGAAAAAAATATTTTTGGAATTTTACTTGTTAGTTATTTTAGTAGTACCTCCTCAGCAGATATGCATTAACTACTTCAGTGCATAGTTTGTACCGTGCCTACACTGAACGGCTTTGGCCCCAGTGATGTCAAACAGTTAGTCTTACTACTTCATTCTCTAACCCCAGTGCCAGCTGGCTCGAGCAGAACTGGTCTTATGAGTTTCTCCCTGCCCCCAACCCTCACCCCCTAGCTTCTGACTGGATTGTCACTATGAAGTATAATATTTGACCGTTGCTGTATTATGCTGCATAGCTCTAGTTGTCACTTTGGAGTGCACATCGATACAGCCACCCTCTGATAACTCCCGTAGTCGGCTGAAAAGGAAAATGAGGCGTGGCAGCTTATATAGAGAGTCCACGCGCTATGTCGTGTGTTAGGACTGTTATAGGAATGTGCCATCAGCATATTCTACTGTTAAAAATGAAATTGTTAACACGTAAATGTTTTTGGCCACTAGAACACATTAATACAATTTACTATTTCTTGCATCTTTAAAACCTTTACTCAATAGGGTGTTTGGAAACTCACGCAAAATATATTGTGAGGTGATTCCTTATGGAAAATGAGGGAGACATATATAGTAGAACTTATAGCCTAACCCAACTCCTGCAGGAGATATACACCTTTGAAAATCGAGTTTAGAAATAGTTGTTGTTGTTGTTGTTGTTGTTGTTGTTATTTGTTTTTTTTCGTCTCTCTCTCTCTCTCTCTCTCTCTCTCTCTCTCTCTCTCTCTCTCTCTTTCAAAATGTCGAAAAAGGCATGGAATTAAACTATGATTCTCTGGATAATGTTAAAGTGTTATTGAGATCTTCAACCTATGAAAAAAAAAACGATGTTAAGACCTTCCACCTTCATAAAAATAATAGGGATGGCCACTCTCTATAATCACATACAATTTTTTTCCCCTTTAAGTTTTTTGCAGTTTTTATGCGGTCTAATTGAGCATTACATCCTACTTAACAAAAATGGTCCCCTTGCTGCAAGTGCTTAGGATCCACCATTTCTTTTTTAAAAAAGCATCAAATTTTCAGCGGTAACAATATGCCTGGCACTTAGAATTAAAATTGGAAAGGGTTTATTAATGTCCCCTGGAGTTATGCCTAAAGACTTATCAGGGGACGGCTTGCAAACTAACTTATGATCTAACTTAAACTAACACCCATGCCTTGCCTAGGATTTGAAACCAGAACTTTTTGCACCGCAGACTGGTGGCGCACCAACTGGCTGTGTCCCGGGAGGTTGGCCTGGCACTTAGGCAATACTTTGTTTTCGCATAGGTAAACACATCATAAACAACCAATATTGAGCAAACTATTCTTATGTGGACTTATTTTTTCTATTTTATTTTCGTGATTTCACTAAGCAATTAATTATTTCACGATTTTAAGTGTGTATATAAGTGGGAAATGTACTAACAAAAAATAATCATATGTTGTGCATATGTACTAGCATGCTTTGTCACTGTGATCTGGTTCAGATATGCATAAAGGTTCAAATGAGTCGACAAGCATCAAATAACTGCACAGCAAAATTATTAACATCATCAATGTTAATGTTTCCCTTATGGGGTTGGTCAACTGCGACAAACATCAATAATTGAGGGGTCATGTGGCTTGGGTATTTCTGCTGATACAAATTACATGCTCTCAGACCACTGCAGCCTGCTGCATAGTACCTCAAATGCATGTTGGCCAATTCCTCCCATGTAAACCTTGTCATGCTGTCTACACTGCAATCCTACACACATGTAAACCGAATATACTCTTTCTGTCTCATTTCACTTGTGATGCTTTCAGGAATAGTAGGCGCAATATTGTTTGCTTACGATGTGTGTTTACCTCAGCAAATAGGAAGTATTACCTATGTGCCAGGCATTGTATTGTTGCTGCTGAAAAATTTTTGTGCGTTTTCAAAGGAAACTGTGGGTTCTAGACATTTGCAACACGAGGACCTTTTTGATTAAGTAGGATGTATTGCATCAAAATTCCATAAAACTTGAGGGCAATAAAATTGTATTTTTATGAAGGTAGAAGGTCTTAACACTGTTTTTTTTCGTAGGTTGAAGATCTTGTTAGCACTGTACATTATAGGTAGAATCATAGTTTTAATTCCATGCTGTTTCGTATATTTTGCAAAAATTATTTTCCTGAAGTCAATTTTTAAAGGCTTATATCTCCCTTAGTAATTGAGTTAGGCCTTAAGTTGTATTGCATATGTCTACCGCATTATCCTCAAGGGAATCACCTCCAGAAATATTTTAGGTGAATTTCGAACAGCCTATATAAGAATTTTTAAGTAAAACCTGTATAAAAAATGTATTATTTGTTTGGCCTGTAGTGGGTTTTGACTTTGGTGAATGTCCATGCAGGAGGAAAGATCACAAGGACGTCTCAAGGTGTGGAAGTGGTAAACCCAGGGGAAAGGACAGTGGCTGTGCAGTTTCCTGTCAGTGGGATGGAACAATTGCCTGCTGCCACCAGGCTGCTCTGGAACCACTACCAGATGGCAAGTGTATCTACATTACTTTCTCTTAAATAAATTAANGCAAGTGTATCTACATTACTTTCTCTTAAATAAATTAAATACAGTGGAGTCTCCATTATCCGTCAGTCTCGGGACCGTCACCGTGACGGTTGAGAGAATAGACGGATAATATAAATGCCCCCCCCCCCTTTTTTTTTGCTCAAAGACACGACAGATACTAGCGATAATAATATATACGATATTTAGCACTATATTTTAAACAGGTAGCAATCAATAGAAGTATGTACAGCACAGTATGCATTTGATATTAAATAATGTAGACTTATGTTTATTATGTTGATAAAATAACAAAATTGAATACAGTACTATTATGTATATGTTCAGTAGTATAATCCTACCTAAAAAAAAGTCTGTCATTTTCCTTTGTTGTAGTACTCCATTGGCTTTTGTTGCTGCAGTGTTGCGTATCTTACGTAGGAGTAATATCTGTGTAGCGTCTGCCTCTTCTTGTTGCTCGTACCATTCAATGCACTTGGAAAACATGTTTTCAGCATCACTGCGGCTAATTATTTTGGGGCAATCCTTGAGTGTATTAGCCACTTCTTCACTTAAACATTCTACCTCCTGTGTTCCACTTAATATACAAGTTCCTCATCATTTAATATTTCAAATCCTCCGTCTAATCTGTCAATTCCCAGCCAATCACTTACTTCACCTATTGATGTGTTTTCTCCACCTGGAATCCCTTGACACAGAAGTAAAATTTCCTCATAATTTCCAGATTCGTTTATGGCCTCATTCTCATTTACAGTCTCAGGCCACAGTTTGTTCCAGCCCTTTTTTTAATGTTTCTTCTGGTATATCTTGCCAGGCTTCAGGGACATTAAAAATTGCGTCTTTAATAGTGTATGACCTCCAAAACTGTTTTACACTTATTAATTCATCCCCAACGCAAACAACTTTTTGAATAAAGCATTTTCGATAACGTCGCTTCGTGCTTTCAATAATACCCTGATCCATGGGCTGAATTAGTGGGGTAGTGTTAGCAGACAAAAAGTGGCACGTAATGTTTCCATCACTTTGTAATTCATGAGAAGGATGAGTTGGTGCATTTCCATTAATAACATGGCTTCTTCAGGCAATACGATCAATTTTAAATGTGATTTTACATTTGGCACAAACACACTGTGGAACCACTCATTAAACATATCCTGGCTCATCCAGGCATATTTTTTGTGCATAATATTTGGCAGGTAAGATGTTTCAATTCATATTTTTGAAAGCTCAAGGCTTTTTAGATTTCTCAATGATTAGTACAGGAAACCAATGTATACCATTTGCATTTGCACACACCATGACAGTTATGTGGTCTTTTTGCATTTTAAAACCAGGTGCAAATTTTTCCGATGAGGAGGCTAAGTTTTTCATGGGAAGTGCTTTCCAATTTAGGCCAGTTTCGTCACAGTTGTAAACCTGCTCTCTAACCAAATTTCTATCTTTTATTTCTTTCATTAGTTTTCCCAATATTCTACAATGACTGTACTATCAGCGCTTAGTTTTTCACCCATATGTCCAACTGCCTTATGCCATGTCGACCCTTAAATTTATCCAGTCAACCTATACTCCCCTAAAATGAAGGATCCCCATCAAGCTTCTTGTTCATCTCGATAGCTTAAGCCATTATTATGGGCCCAGAAACTGGTATCCTTGACTGCGGACTTGAATGAACCACTGATACATTACTGTATCCAGTTGGTCCAGTTTTGCTGGCTTCATCGTTTTTCTTAGTTTGACATCTCTGTCTGTCGTTGGCATTTTTGAAACATGACTTTCGATTTTATCTGCATCTTTCTTGATATCATTGACTGTCGTCCGCCCGATTCAATATAGCTGAGCGATACTCATCGCGCTTTCTCCTTTATGCATTCGTTTTATAATTTCAAGTTTTTCAGAAAGTCTCAATACAACATGTTTCCGTTTCTCAGACATTTTTAAACACACTACACTTTGACAACAAACTGAGGACAATAACTTACTGACTAAGTGACTACTGCTACTGAACTGACTGTAGGAATGGGAGGGCGGATGAGTGTCTAGGAATTCCAGTAAGGTGGTGAGGAAGACGAAACGATTCTACGAAGTACATATGTAGGTTGTACATAAACAACAAACGTGAGTCATTCGCATTCTGCACCGCACAGAATGTATTTTTACTGGGAATATGTATTACAGTACAGTATACTTACTGTTCAACTCAATAATGTGTTTAATTTGATCTAATATGAAGCGAGAAAAAAGTTATTTCATTTTTAGTTTAAGTTTGTTTTTTGTATCCAATTTTATTATTTTACTTGTTGTGTCAGGTTACTGATGGTTAACGGTTAACAGAAACTGACGGTTAAAAGGGTGACGGTTAACCGAGACTCCACTGTACCTAAATTTTAGTTTCTGACTCATATTGGTGACATGTTTAGAACAGTTGAGGAATCAGTTTATTTCCAAATATTGGTTAGTATCTCAAATCAGGGAATTATTATTTTAAAAATTGGATGTATTAAAACATTACTGCAGTTGTGTAAATTTTTATTTTTTTGTCCCACATAAATGAAGATTTGTTTAGAAATTTGTGATGTTAACATGTTTCTTCTGCGGTTTTGATCTTTTATTTTAATCCTTATTAATCATTATGTTTGTAATTTTTTTGGTGTTTAACATTTAAATTTTGTTATTGTCTGCTTACATACTTTCAAATAATGTTGTTGGTGAATCCAAGCCAAGCACATTTTATGACAGGGAAAATTATAACAAATGTTACTAACTGTAGATGTATCTTGGTCTTTACTCAGCTTAAAAATAAGTTCCCACAAACCCAAACAAACGAAAATGATATGCAAATTATTTAAAGAACTAGATTATATTATTATGACATGGTTTCAGTGTTTGGTGGGTGTATGCATGTTTGTCATAATTTTTAATACCTTTAAATAAGAAAAATGCTCATTTTCTGTAACTTATCTTTTTAAGTAAATTTTACTGTTCACAAAACTTAAAAATCTCTGCAGAAATTTTTTTATATTACAGTTAACTCTTAAAACTGTGACCTTCCATGGTTTCTGAAAAAAGGGTAATTATTTTGAAAGGATTGTTCTTGAAATTTGGACCAATTCTGACCCATGGATTGACTCGTAAAAACTATGCTCTTGTAATATCAAATTTGACTTATTGTAATATATCTTAATTACTTTCATTTCAACAATTTGTAGAGGAAATATAATAACATGTTGTTTTAATGAAATATTAATTTATGTAAATATTTTGACATCATCCGAGAGAAATTATACCCTAGACGGACATATAGGTCCTTCCCTTGTCGCTAAAAAAAAAAAGCCTATCACAGCACACTGCACATTTTTTGCAAGTGCAAACTCTATTTTCAGTCGTTTGTTGTAGGAAAATCAGAGGATATATCTTTTAAATGTTAACTTATCACATATCTATCACCCAATCATTTTCAGGCTTCACA